>DWDW01001126.1:0-12321 GCA_018245635.1 Mimoniades versicolor eupheme
TCCAATTGACAACGCTGTACAAAATGTTGAACAACATTGTACATTATATTTTATTGTTCAGATTGATATGAAGTATATACGATACACAGGCGATACAAAGCGGTCGTTAATGGATGCAGATACCGAAGGAGACCAAAAGACCCATTTTGACCAAGTAGTTGGTTACTGGAAGATGGGGAGTCAGAAGACTCCAATATTGGTATGCCTCTATGAATGTACTTTACATATTTGCCGTAACAATAGAGTTATTTGGCGATCGGTGTCATCTGTCTACCCCTAAGAGACATCACGCGCCTAGTAATAATACGATACAAAATAACAATGTCCGATACACATCGCACACAGTATTATTTTTGTAATGCGTCAAAATATTCAACACGCAATCAATCACTGCTGTCGAGTAGTAAATGTTGCAACATTCTCACACATTGTAGTATGGTGTTGCTGCACTTAAAATGTAAATTGTTTTATGTAATATTGTCTACAAAGTGCATTAATCAAAGGCGGAAAATAGATGATACATTTTAAAAAGTCTCGTAATAATACCGATACACGTTAAGATAGGTTCGTGTTTTATTAAAAATTAAATTTAGTAGTTGTGATAATGTTTTTTAATGGAAAAATGTATACAACGTCATTGTACATCGCCACACTTGGTATTTTACGGGGTAGGCAGAGAACGAGGAGACCCAAATGTCTCTAAATTTTGGTAATTTTTAAACGTTATCCCAGCCTGTAATCCCCGAAGACGTATGCATAGGAGTACACTTCCCTGGTTCACCTTTTTTATGTGCCTTAATGGGTTATATATATGATGGGCCTATTCCCATACATAAGGCACCAATCCAAACTTCTAGCCACTATTAGAAATTGTTATATGTTATCTTAGTATGGTAAACACCCACAACCCGTCACGGTTACTTTTAGCCATCGCAATATAGGTACAAGTTACATAGCGCAGTACAAAATTCTGTAAATTCTCTATAGAGCACAACAACGGAACCAGTTGTTTCGAACTGACAAAACTATTCGCATAGACAAAAAAAACAGCAGATGGACAAAACACAAGCTGCGCGCCGACCGCATTAATAATTTATAAGCCGCGTGACTGCTGTTCGCAAATAAAGCGTGAATTCGCTGCAAGTATTAATAAGAGCAGCTTGCAGCCGGAACTCGCGGTACAACCGGCCATTGACAAATGACCAGTCGCTACTTTCATTTAGTTTGTGTTTAAATTAAACAACGCGAAGCTAAAAACACTTTGTCGCCGCTGTTGCTGTACGCTGTGTCGTCCCTATGAGATTGCTTCGCTTGCATCAAGTACTAACTACCATTTTAACATCGCAATCATTATTAACCTGTCTCTGACCACAGCTGGACACAAAGCTCATCTGTAAGGTGTTTGTCGATTATCCCCATGCTGGGTGAGCGAGCGGGTAGCGTGTACATTATTATTTATTAACACGAGGAACATATTAAGAGAACTATGAACGATTGAGATGGAGTAAGCGTAATACTTTAGTGATGACAAAGCCTGCAACTGCTATTACGTTGTATGGTAGAGGGCTATCGGCACATATTGTATAAACTTGCATAACACCGCAGAGTGTCATATCAGAGATTCACAACAACGGACTATCACTCGGAATCAGGATATTTATATTTCACCTATAATTCACATCACATCATTAGCCTAATTCAACTGTAGGACATAGGGCTCCCGTGAAAGGCTTTTTGCCATAATTCCCAAGCTGTGCATGGGAATAGGGAATCGCAGACCATGACTTCTGGATAGGTAGTGGATATGTACGGATGGTTCTTCGCCATTCCTAAACGGATAACATAATTCGTCGTACACAAATACCGAACTGATTGTTGCATCGCGTATGACCCGGAAGCGAATGTGTCCAAAAGTCAGACGTGCTAAGTAACCGCCGGTCATGCCGCCTGGCTGAGCAGCGGCTACACATTTGACGCACATCTTGACAGGAACTCGCTGATAATTATAATAGTCTGAAAACAATTATCAGGTTTTATTTTGCTTGTACAGATATTATCGGATACGAATGTTAGATTGACATATCAAAGTTCTTAATATTTATATTTTGAATTACGTTGCGACTAAGTCGTGAAACATGTACCTACTCGTAAATGTGTTTCACCATAGAGTGGACACAGCACGGAGCCCAGTAGTCTAACCAAACTAACTTCCACAACGTTGTAACATTGTTGTATGTTTCCATAAAGGAAATACCAATGTTGTAGATTATTACATTTTACATAATGTTATTTTGACGTCGTCGGGATCTAAGCGCAATCAGTATGTTCGCCCGACATGACATGTGATAGATTATCTTCGGTTACTTTTCAGTGCTCACATAGTATTGGGGTAACAAAAAGATAGAGAACACGGACGAATATATATGCAGGTAGAAGATTCTTTTACAAATTATCGTGTATTATTGGGGCTAACAATAATATAACATAGATAAATATAGGACAAGGCATTATGTTGTTTTGTCAGTGTCATTATAATTAATGGGTATGTGAGTCATTACGTAAACGTAATATCACGCCTGTTATCCCCCAAGTGGTTCGCAGAGGAATGCAGCACATTGCAGCGTTTCACCAATTACATGGAATACCACTATGGAATAAGGCGGGATTGCAAGAAATTTCTACCAGAAAATCTAAATTAGAAAAATTCTATAACATCCGACCCGGGATTTGTACCCAGGTCGCCCGAGCAACTACTCGACCAATGACGCACTCTATCTCCATGTACGAGTATATATTGATATAGACAGGTAATGAATACGATGTGCGGAAAAGTTATTAAATTCTTTGTATACAAGTATACATAAATAATTCCCAAAAGGAATATTCCCTAGGCCTAGGAACCATTCAAGTTAACAAACAGATGTTTGCGACTTCTGTAAAATTGGTTTCAACTCATTCATGCAATGATACGGAAATATCGTGTTCATATGAAATTTAAAATTTCTATTTAAAATTCACGTAACTTTGCTCTTCCGTCGCTCAATTAATTTTCATTCGCTGGTACCCGATGGGTACTACTAAACTAAGTAAAATGAAAAATATGTTCATCGAAACATTTACTAAGATACCAGCGTCTATTACGTTCCTAGATAACCGTACTCTTAGACGGCTTTTATAATAAATTACCTCTAATATTTCTAGACTCTCTCAAAGCAGTCGTCGGGAAATGAGATCGATTTAACGTAGACTCCGCGATAGCTATGACACTAACATAGATTACCACATTTTAAAAATTTATACTGTCTGCATATTTTAAATAATATGCTTCAAGAGCTTAAACGAAAATGATGATGTTACATGTTAAATTTTGCATTCCAGTTATAGTTTTAGATCAAAAGAAAAACATTTTTCTAAAACTTAGCCACTTGCAAAAGTAATAAACAAAATGTTAGATGTATAAGTCTCTCATTAAATTGAGCACATAAAAAACTCGAGTATTATGCGCGTAATTGAAAATTAAGATTCAAATATTCAAAATTTTCATTTTCCAATTTCCATTTTCATTTACGTGGACTGAAACTTGATTGTTGCGCAAGTGAGATAATACATTTGTAATGTTCCTTCATTAATCTCACTTTTCCAACATGGCGGACACGGTAGCAATTTCAAAGTTATTTTGCCAAGGTAGTAGTGATATTATACGTTTTATTCCTTGTCTTTTTATATTAGAATAACAGAATAAAGCTAGGCTTACACTTGTTAGAATATTCACAGTTTCAAACTTAAAATATTGATTTTTCCACTCTGTGCACTGTTATTAATTGACGATGTTGTAAAGAATAACAAAAGGAAATGCTGTTAGGTAATAATGAGTAGAAGCGTTGCATAAGTATTTAGCGCTACGGTCCCAAATCCACCTGCCCAAAGATGATTACCACGAGGTCTTAGAAGCAGAGTCACAATTTAATGAGTGTCATTTCTCAGAACCCCTCCTATTTCTGACCATGTAAGAGGCAATGGTCACGAGCCTTTCTTGGTCTAAGGAAGACATACAAGCTTTCTCGATCAGAAATTTGTCAACTATCACTTTGAAATAAGGCAGACTTTTGGAAAACTTACAGGGTCATCACATATCTTACAAATATCTCTTTAAATATAAATAAATCAACAACACTCACACCATAAGGTAGAAAAGTTAGGCCGATACATATATAATCATACTAGCGGTCGCGCGCGGCTCCGCCTGCGTGGATCATTCAAAGACCAAATATTATCTACATATACTGTACTTAGTGATGAAATAATTTCTTTTGATAAGGATTAATAGCATAAGTAAAATAAACACGTTTAAATGTAGTCCAAAAAAAATTCAAGATTTTTAAATAAAAAAATGGTTATTGTGCCTCACTCGACATAAATAGGTATAGTGTGTCGCGTACTTTTTTGTAGATATTTATAAGATCTACAATTAATTAGTTTACAATTAAACAAAGTTTTCCTCTTTATAATATTAGTATAGATAAGATATGTAACACAAATTCCATAGAGATTAGGTGTTTATCGTTAATATTTATAACTGTTTAATAACATTTGTGCGTATTTATTTCTTATTTAAACGGTTATTAAAGTCTACTAGTGATGATTTATTCAATGTAAAGTTTTAAATATATCACTTATAGTTACTGAAAATATTATAGTCAACACGTTGTTTTCAGATCCCAGTTACCATCGAAACCTCTACAGTCTCTTTTTCGAATCTCCTTTACGTACTGCCCGTTCGCCGGTGCCCTGACAGTTCTGATCATCGGAGTTCCAATGAGTTACCTTATAGGAAAATCTAGATCTGATTCCATGAATCCTGATGTATTTTGCCCGTTGACGCAGAGCTTCCTTCACAAGTCGGCAGCGAGAAGTCCTACAGTGTCAGTAGAGATGAGGGCCCCGAATACTCAGGAAGTGTACATGGCGCTGGACGAGGCCCTGAAACATTTGAAGGAGGTAATCGATCGGTAGTCAAGACGTTCATAAATGGAATATTTGCTCGTTAGTTGATGATCAATGATCAAGAAAGGTCATGCAATCTACACTAGTCGTTACTAATGCAGTCCGTTTAAAAACGGTTTCATAATCTATAAAATTACTCTTAAAATATTTTAAGGACGAAAATGTTTTGTATAATAAATTACTTTTTATTAGTAAATGTGTTTGTTTTCATATTGTTGGAAATTTAATTTAAGACATTACGAAACTAAAACGAAAATTGGCTTTTTGTACAAATCCAAATGTCCTTTATCCACAGACCATATTATTATACTAGAAATCCGCTACGTTTGCTAATGCGTAGTCTCCACTCCAAAACACGTCAAGTCCAATAGTTACCGGTTCTGCGACAGATAATATGAGCAGCCTACGGCCACTTTAGCTTGCATTGTTCTCAGTCGGATCATCTGGTTTTGTATTAGATCCTTCAGAATATATACACACATATTACACTTACGTTACAGTAGTAACAATGGAGGATATGAAAAATATGAAAATTCAATTAACATAGTTATTATATGAGTTTGTACGCAAAAACGTAATTTCAGAAATTCCGTTTTTGTGACGCTAACATACGTGTATATTGGTGTTCTACTTAAGCCAAAGTTAGAACATACTGCAGATTGAGGACTCGCAATATAACAACGGCGGCAGCTTGCGACCATAAAAAGTTTACAAGCAGACCACCAAACCGTGAGATCAAATATTCGTCTAACATTGTCAGTAGTAAAAAAGCCTTTGCGTTATTAAATTCCCTTAGAAAACTCATCTTGTTACATTTACCAATTCGCGAGACGAATACATATTGAAAATCTTTATTTTCAGCAAGTTTAGAAAACAACCAATATTTTTATCTGTCTATTTATACTTTATTGTTGATAACAATGGGCGGACTTGATGCCAAGTGGCATTTTCTACCAGTTAACATAGTTGATGATGAGATGTTGGTGCAAGAACCTAATCCTTTTAATTCATCTGAATATCCATATAGGTAGATATTTAAATGGAATATTTAAAAATATTACCTAAATGTGGTTTACAAGACAGAAAGATACAATACAATTAAAGTGATATGCGTCTTACTTTAAAATACATCCAATATTATAGTATTAAGTCATTCGTTCACGGTATGGCGCAGTTTGCCCTGGCCGCCTGCGGACAGCAGCGTCGCTGGTGGGGGAAGACTTAATTAATTAACTACTATTTGAAATAAACGTAAAACAGTAAGAAAGTAAGTGTATTAATGAAATTATCAACGGAATTTGGTGTATTTTGTTGATCGGAAATAAGTTAATATCGCTGATTCCGAATATGTATAAATTAATATTGTCCAAAATGTCGCTTAAAAAACCTTTCACCCATTGATAAAGTTATTCGTTATAGTTCCCGACACTCAAAATTTTTTTGTCGCTTTGATACTGATGTCTAATTAATTTCAGCATTAAATATAGACTTATCAATTATTTAACTAATTTATTATTCACCTTAACGTTTTCTTTATTCAACATGAGCAGTGTCTCATCATTATTTTTCATAAAAATATCAAGGTGATTCACTGGAAAGTCACGAATACATTGCGAATTTTTCATCCGCACGATAAAAGCCGACCCAAAATTATCGAGTATTATTTAACGATGCTCGCGGAATTTCCACCAAAATATCCATCATCTCCCATTATTCACGCGACATAATAATGATATATCGCCTGTCGTTAAGTCGTTTACCTGATCCAAATTCTCCCATGAATATTTCCATTCATTCCTCGGCTTTCACTTCGTTGCCGCTAATCCGCCAGTCGCTGATGGATATTGACAGACTCTGGAAGTGATGTGACCTTTATCCTCAAGTCAAATAAATATTGTCTCTTTTCATTCCAACCTACGCAATAATATTGGAATGCGAGTGAAATAATTTCTCGTTTCCAAAACCAACACTCAAGTCATCCATTGAAATGATGGAGATACAAATTTTATCAAAATAGTTTTTCTTCATTAAAGTTCACATTAATTGCATTACACTATGTATTACCTTATTTCATTTTATTCTCCGTAGTTATCGTATTAACAGTTGAGTTGCTTTAACAGATGGATATTTTAGACGAGTTTAATGATTGTAGCATAAGCCAAAAACATTGCCAAAATCGTAGCAAATGGAAATCCTCAGTCTTTGCCTATGCATATTACAAATACGCGTGATAATATGTACATATTGGTGTGTATGTAGACGATGTGGCAACGAGAATTCAGATTCATTTGTTTTTAGACCTCGTAACTTACAGTTGTTTGATAACTCAATACGAACGAACCAGCTTGGTATACAAATTCAAGAGTGAAGCAAGCATTTTCAACAGCGTACGTCTGTTTGCCGCCAGACATGTCTGTTAACAAAGGACAACATCACAGAGAAGTGCGTGCTATGGCGTTAGCTGAGACGCGCAACATTAATTCTCAGACCACAGCGCCTTCTGTCTCGAGTACTGTATACCCCAACGCCAAAACATCCTATAACACCATCGGAAACTGCTCAATATCAACTTTGCGGCTGTAGACATAAGGACAACATTTTATTTGATTATTTTTTTCGTTAAAGATGCAACTTCGTCAGACTCATTAGTTCGGCAGCTACTTTTCAGTTCGGAACGTGCTTCGACCGGCTCCTAAGAGAAAATGTTCGTAGTAATAATGAAGAGGTAAATTCGTTTTTAAACTTTCGCTCCTAATTGGTACCTTGGCTGATTTATATACTTAAAGAATATTTTAAATATTACACACTGCTGGGATACGATATAGTATTATTATGAACGCCATTGAAGCCTTTCATATCTACGAAAATACTGCGACAAGGAAATGTCTAATGAATAACTTACATTACACACATTAAATTACACACAAATAAATATGCAGACTGCCTCGTTAACACCTAACAAATATATAAAAGAAACTTCAGCTCAGATGGGAATCGTACCCACGTGCCGGCTCGGCTGGCAGCTGCAATAACTACTGAACCAGAGGGTTGATAGAGATATTCAGACAGCTAACTTATTCATTCAGTCTCTAGGTGAATCACTTAGGAAATATTACATAGAAGGTAATTGAAAACTGTTTCAACTGTATATTTTATCTTTGACAAAGTCTTTCAACTTGGTATATTCCATGCGTATTTTCATCAGATTACTTTTGCTTTTTATTTTCAATATACTTTTTTTGTACTCTGATTGCAATATACGCGAACTATTTTGTAATTTGACCTTATAAGATAGAAAAAAAAATTCAAACTCAAGACTCTTATCGTTCGATTGTTAGGCATATGTCCCCTCACAGATTCAGGATGGTCAAGGCCATAGTCTGCCACGCTGGACAATACGGATTGCCAGTCTTCACACTCTTCACCATGGAGAACTCTAAAAAATGCAGATTTCCTCACGATGTTTTCTTTCAAACAAATTATTATTATCAATTATGGTCATATCGTAAACATGTAAAACACTATTAAAAAGGCAAGCAACCATAATTAACATTATTGCGCAATACAGACATACATTTTTCTTTATTCAGATATATGTACATATATACAATAAGCTCCTCAGAATTGTGCGTAGTAATTTCACAGGAGCATGCGCCGGTGTAGTGTCGCTGGGTGGTAGGATCGAAACGGCTAGACGATGTTCTCACATTTACGAGTAAGTGTTAAGTGTTACGTACAGACAGACGGCGTGTTCTTAAATTCTATTGTATCTAAAATTTTATGTACATACTAAGACATCGGTATTCTAATGTGGTCTATTGGGAGTGGTAACGTACTCGTATGTGCGATCGATATAAGAAACGTCTAGATGGCTTTGAAACAAAATGTAATAGGAGACTGCGTCGTAGGTCGAATGGTTGCGAGCGCGAGTGCCGACCGAGAGGTTCTGGGTTCAAATACCGGATACTATTACATTTTATTAACTAAAATTTCTAGTTAAAATTTGTAGTAGTTGCTCGAAGTCTGGATTTGTAAACGGTGTATGTAAATGGCACCAGGCTCACTGCCGATTCCATAAGTAAACGTGGCAGTGTACTATACTCCTCTGCCTACCTCTTCGGGAATGACAGGCGTAATGTTACCTTTTCTTGGAAAATAACAAACGACGTACCTGATACATCAATGATCGTAAAGTCCATATTGAACTAATGAAACAAACTCCAAAGACAGCGTTATTGACACAGAAAATATAAATTACAGGACTACAGGACCTTCGAGATTCGTAAAGTTGGAGAAAAATGTATGTCTTACAAGACTACAAATTACTGAGGACTATACAATAACGTTATAACGTATAAGGAACATTCATAATACATAAAGTAAATATTATGCCCAGCGTGGGGGTTATGTGTAGGCCTATCTCCAGCAGTGGACTACAATAGGCTGATGATGATGATTAAGTATTAAAAAACTAGCCATAACACAGACAAGCATTAATAGCTTAATAATATAATATTGCGCCATTCATATTAAATAACTCGTAAGTAACCTTAAGCCGTAACGGAGTATAGCCAAGAACACTGCAGTAGAATTAGTATAGTGTTAAAAGTATACGGGAATCAATAAGACATGAGCTTACTAGCTTTCAAATACATTTGGCGCTGGTAAATGTTTGTAACAGATGATTTACTAAAAAAATCGGGTTAAGGTCACGCATTAGACACACTATTGTACTGTCATCAATCTTCGTTTGCAGTAACAAAGTTTATCTCTATAAAAGATTTTATACATTTGAAAAAGATTGTTATGTAGGTACGTAGGTATAGGTATGTACATAATATATGTGACTTTGGGTATGAAAATGTCATAATAGTACAGCGTTGTATGGTATTGGCACCGCAATAAAGCTTGAATAGCAACGGGGAATATATGTATGTAATTTAGGGAATTTTAAGCGGCGTTTAACAGTGTGGCCACACTTTATGGACGCAAATGGACGTAACGGGACATTAATTCTGAATGCGGATGACGCATGTGTCTCGCCGCTTCGATCTTTTGTCGCCTAATTATGACCAGTGCGTCCTTTTGTTTTGGACGTAAAGCACATATTTAGGTGGGACGGAGTGGAAATATAATACTAAAGTGCTGAATGTACGTATATCTGTAATGTCAAAGTGAGACAATAATACCCGACTCGGAGATCGAACCCAGGACCTTTCGATCAAAGAGTCAATCGGAAGATTAGAAGAAATTAAATAAATTTATACAAGCAGATGCAATAATGATTCGGAATTTCTTTCGATGCATTAAAACATGGATATGCATACAAATTTGATAAGAAATGAAGAATATATGCACACGGTGATTTTGCCATTCAAGAGCTGCTGGATTTGTGACGGATCGTTTATGGTTGATTTAATAAAAGTCTTTTAAAAATAATCGTCTTTAAAATGACCGTTCCTTATTTTAGTTCAGTCAACATCGAGTAGGTACGTGCCTAAAGCAATTATCGGAATCGATTTGAGTTTTTCTAGTTTCACTAAACGAATTCCGATCTAACATTCAACTGATGCTTCTCGAATGCTTTCGCATTTTATAAATGGACATTAAAGGGAATTGAATATTTAAAATGAATTTACTTTATCTTCTTTTAGTTATGTATTTACAAACATATAATAAAAAAATATTCTAATAGTAATTGACATTTAAGATGCAAGCTTTATTTTTTATTCAAAACTAATTAAAATCATAACTAACATGAGCTGTTTCAAATTCCAATAACTCACTTTACTACAAATAACTTTACACTAACGTATAACTTTAACATTTAATAAAGACATACATTATATTTAGTAAATTTAGACTTAGAGCTCATGAAGCAGGACCTCGGACTGGAACTGGTTAGGCTATCAAGCAAGATATATAAATATTAACATCATCGGTCTAACGGGAGGCACCAGCGCATATCTTCAGACCTATTACAATTGCATGGAGATAATTGTGGCCAATAATATAAATGAGTTGCTACTCAGCAATATAAAGAACGTTAAGTTAGAATATGTTACATACACATAGGTTCTGGTATGCTCGCGATTATTCTATCCGGTGCCGTAATTGAATCATCCACTTAATTGTACATCACTGTTGACAATTGAATCTGGACAGCTCACAATTCCCGCTATACCGAGTCTCAGACCAAAGTTGGTTCACTTTTGTTTTCATAATTTTCACTTTGTTCCTTGAAAGGCTTTTTTGTGAAGTACAAAACATTACCTTATATCAAATAACTTTGCGAACTTATATTGGAGTCAGAAATCTCAGAAATAAGCGTCGGGGTAAGTGCAGAGTCATTAACATAAAAAATCACGTCAGATCTAGAAGGATAATCTGGCAATCTACTCTCTGCTGATCCCCGAGGGACTTAGCCTTATGATGTATTTTGGTCAATTCACTGTACATCAAAGATAAGCGATTGAAAGCAGAACTTTCACGAGTACGACTTTAAGCTGTGCATTGTTCATTAAGAAGTTTTGACTAATGGTTATTATGTGATTTGAATCAATGAATACCGGAATAAAGACCGCAAAGAACCAGTAAACACCAACGCTGCTAATCTACCAAGTGCCTAATAAACTTCATTGACTAGTTAGCAGATTTTCTAACTCTATACGAAACACGAGGGTTTCTAATTAACATTATCTATTGTCTACGTGTAGAGTAACCTAATGACTTTCAATGATCGTCTGACGAATGTTAAAGTAATGAGTGATTTGATTCAACAGACTTTGCAGCATTAGAAAGCGGTTTCGTGAAATATAAAGAGACGTAGCAAATTTTCGTTGTTAAAATGAATTATTTGTCATTACAATAAGGTATTCCAAGGTATGTTCCAAGAAACACTGATATGATTTACTCTTATAGATGATTACTATCAATGAAACCACATAAATATATCATATATGTACATATGTATTTTGATTTTAGTTATTGGCATTTATGTATATATCAATATTATACAAGCTTAAGTAATTTTGTGTGCTTGTAGGCAATATTGTTTTAAGCATTTCTTTTTCTCGACCTATAAAATATATTATTTATTTTCGTATTAAATAAATTACATTTCGATGGACGCTGTTTTAAGGACGCAGTCGTGATATTATTAAAAGAAATATCACTCTATAAATTTTGTACGAATATCTAATGAATGTAACAAAAAAAAGTATGTCTTGATATTAAACTAATAGAAATAGAAATAAATTAAAAAAGTATTAAATGGCAGATGAAACAACGACATGAGCATGCTACGAGTCTTTAATA
>DWDW01001127.1:0-12308 GCA_018245635.1 Mimoniades versicolor eupheme
GTCAAAGTTTATTCTAAGCGCTTATTTAGTTTGATAACCTGCAGGTACCAACCTAGACGCAGTAACATTAACCACTTGATTGCGAATGTAGGTATTAAGTATTATTTATTTTCGTGTGGCGCTACCTGAGCTTACTTTATACTCATTACGTGACTGTGAATTATTTGTTTAAATAATACCTATTAGACATGTTATTAATAAATTGCAGATTTATCCAGTTTTACTCATGGCCTTAATAGTATGTGGGTCGCCGAGCTAGGTGGACCCGGACCCGTATTTAATGAGATGGTTTTGATTTTTTTCTCTAACTTATTACTACATATGTATATACTTTGACAATTCCTATTAAAACTGTGTCAGATATATTTCCTTATTGGTCGTATTCATAAATTAGATAGTACGTAAATTCTAAAGAAGCGCAGTACATGTGGTAGTATCAGCCCCTGTAGAAGACAGATTTCACAACGATTATTTATGTCTTCTTCAACATGCTCTTTCCCGCGCAGAAATAATTATACATAAATGTAGTCATACGCGAGTGCTTATATCGCGCAAGCGTGAATACTCCACGAGACTATTTTAAAAATTATTATAAATAATTTATTGATTGCTTAATTAATTCTGAAAGGTCGCATCCGTAAAGCGATAAAATTTAATTTATACACCCGTCTGAAATTACATTTATGCTAACGAATATCTGGTTACAATTTTTCTCATAGACAATTTAATTATCAAACCTGGTCATATAAAATGGTCTATATTTTTGACGTTATGGTTAATGAGGTTGGCCTCGTTTTATATATCGAACTTAATAATGCTATGTATTAGTATAGTATAGGTAACGACTTGGGCGCATGAGATCGATAGCACGCCGAATACTTAATTAATTCATGCAGCACCTACATCATTAAACTTTCGGTAGCACGAAATTAACCCTAGCCACGGAAGAAGCGAAATTGAGTTGATTACTGAGTAAGAGACGGCCGATGGACGTTTAAGAAGATAATTAAGTATCAACGCAAATGCAATGTCGATTACACCATTAGAAAAGTAGTTATGGACTCTCGACGTGAATATCATTTGGCGATAAAATAGAATTTGCTTTGGTTGCATAGCAGTAACGAATTATACTGTTCTGTTGCACAGTTAAAACAGGTAGATTGTCTTTTCATAGTCAATCTGGATAGTAGCGGCAACGAGTAAGCGGTCTAAAATAAGTATTTTTTTTATTAAATTGAGGTGAAATGCTCATCATTAATTTTTTAGTGACGCAAACAATTTCAAAACGTCATATTTACACGTTAAACGCATGTCCGTCTAACGTAGTTGCAGTATCAAAGCGATCTGTAAAGTTAATCAAAGGCTCTTGAATGATGATCGCTAGTAGCAAATTTTCCCCGACAGTTTTCGGGCTTCATAGTTTTCGCTGAGCAGTTGATCCTTACCGTTTGGTAACAGTCGCTTAATGTATTTGAAGGCCTTGAAGGCGGTTATATTTTAAGATTACAGAAGGTAATCAGTTCGAGGGCCACCTGACATTCAGTGGCCAATGAACTTTTGACTTCCTCTAAGCTAGTTGCAATTATTCTTGTATCATAGCTACGTTGTCAGTTATTGTTATCAGCTTAATACAATGGCGCAAACATAATTGTTTTCATCTTTTTGATCGTTACACTGTTACAGGTGATTTTGCTCTCAGAATGAGAAACGCTAAGACCAATCCACGCTGGGCAGGTGCGGATTGACTGAGTACAAACACTGCTATTTATGGCATAAAGTTTCTATTAGGATAATTTGCAGTCGAATTCTGGTCAGAGGTCCAATGACCCTTACAGATGTAGGCGTCGATAGGTTCATTTTATTACAAAAAATTTAGATATATATGTATTTCAGTTTAATTATTAGTCAACAAATTTAAATTATATCGCTCTATTAATAAAATACCTATTTATTTTTAGAGCCAAATTCCATTACCGGTACTTACGGCAGCATAATGGGCTGTCACCCGCAAAATTTATCTCTAAGCTTAATTTTCATTTTATGACTTACCAGTTAAATCCACAAAACTTTTGTTTACTGTGTACGAAATTAGCGTTATAAACCACTAAAGGGAATAATGAAAACACATAATATGAACTTTCAAACTATCCACTCTTATCTTAAGGGAATTCAACATAAATTCTTCAAAATATTCATACATAAATTATAATATTTCACGTTGTTATGTAATCTATAATATAATCCATTCACTTCTATTTATAAACAAAATCATAATTATCAACCCTTGCGTATTTGGATCTCTATTCACAATGAGAAGAGTTAAGGCCTGCCACTCGCCAAGTGCGGTATTGTCAGACTTCACACGCCTTAGAGATGGACACGATATGGAGAACTCCTAGACATACGTAGGTACAGGTAACTTCACGGCGTGTTCACCGTGGCCGTATTTTCGGTCGACATTACACAATAAGTTTACCTAATATGCTCTATGATAATTTAACCAGCGCTTTATAATAAACTTAAAATAATAACGATTGCCTCGTTGGTCGTGCTGGTCGAGAGTGCGACTGCCGAACGGGAGGTCCTGGGTTCAATTCCCGGACAATAGGTGGTAAGCCTACTGCCATACACTGGTCACATTTACAGAGTCTGAGCCACTACTAGAAAATTTGAATAAAAAAAATCCAGTAGGTAGTGCTCGATTCGAGATTTGAACCCAGGATTTGAACCCCGACGCTTGCAACCAACACCAGCAACGAGACAGTCTTACAATAATAAGGAAATTTGCCAGTACAACCTATACCTACATAAATAGATATAATAATATATCTAGCTATAAAGTGTATTTTGTCGACAATTGGAGCGCCAGAGGAAGCGAGCGGGGTGGCGGGCGAAAATTGAGTTTGTTCCAATTTACGCCGGCGAGCCTACTCCACAGATTGATTCACACGCAAATATATATTAAGCACACGACAAGGCTTTTCAAGTACGAAAGAATCATTTCTTAAGTTTTGTATATAGTCGAACATGATTGACTTTGTGATTTATCATTATCATCATCAGCCTAAACTCGCTGCTGGACACATGCTTCACCTGGGGATATATTTCCCATAATCCCCAGGGTGGCCATGTCTGTTGCGGATCGCAAAGCATGGCTTCTAGTATCGTCTAAGCTGCTGCTCCTAGGCGGTTAGGCCATTTAGTCGTGCCTAGATAGACTACATAATATTGTGATCACCCAAGCCTTTATTATTTTATTATTATTATTTAGTCGCCTCTTAGGACACCCTAACCGACCTTAATAAATACGACATCCCGGGATGAGATCGGTGGATGTATTGTTTTTCCGCCCGCGGGCCCATTGTCATTTATACTTGAACATAATGTGCAATGCATTAAACATTCCTATATCGGAATACGAAATTATAGGATTTAAAATGAAAGGACTAACAACCTTTATTTAAAGAACGGCTATTACTTTCATTCCGTTAGCGGATGTTTCATTAGAGTTTTGATACATAACATGTGTCGACTTTTCAACATTATTAACAGAAAATATCATTCACTATAAGAATGAATAAAAACTTCGCGTGTGAAACTTTTTGCATGAGATGTCTCTGTAAAGTCCTCGAAGGCGTCTGAAATTTATAGACTCGTAATCGGCTAGCATTACACACTATGGCCCTAAGCCTCTTATTCAAGGAGGATTAGAGCAATGAGGCCTAAGTTTAATAATCGAACTATGAAGGGGCTGGTAAGTAAATACAATGACTTTTAATATACTCTTTACTCTAATAAACTTTATTAAAGTCACCCTCCATTATAGGTGGCTGAATTCATTTGTCTATTATTACGACATCCTATTGAGTGGGTGTGGTCATAGTGGTTGTGAAAAATATGAATATAGTAACGAACAAACTAAGACCGCAGATTTAAGATTTTTGAGTACGGTTAAGTTTCAGTAAAAATTTACCTCGGAGGCATGAGTAACGGCGATAAACATCTCGGTGGAACGTGTCGCGGGCTCGAAGGTGCGGGAGAGTCAGCCAGGGAAGCCAGCGATCCATGGGCGTGCGGCGCTGCACGAACATCCAGGGAGGCAGCGCGTAGAGGCGACGGCGATCGGGGTAAGCAGGTCACACCCGCTTCGAGGGTGCGACCGTCGGGCGCGAATGTACGAATGGCTGGCGACGACCCGCGGTGACTCTATGATATCAAGACTACAGGTTATTACGAAAACAAAATCAACACTTTTCTTGTATTGTATCACTTTTTTAACTGTCATTAATCAAAGTAAACAAAAGCTGTAAACGTTAATTTCGTGTACCAGTATATACAAAATGAATGGACTAAACTGATTCGTAGGAACTTGTAGGAAATATTTCCTATTAAGTACATATTTGTTTCAGTGTGTTGTGAATATCGTAGGTAATGTAGGAATATTGAAAGTGATAGTTTCACTTCATGTTCTTTTTATGTATAACCATTTAGGTTCATTTAACTAATTGCTAGTGGGTATACGGCGCGATGGACAGACCAACGAGCAACCACGAACCACGACGCTTTGAAAATTTCAGAAGTGAAAATATATCTTTTGACATGTGAAACATCGTAACGAAGATAATTACACGCAGTAACCACTATATTTAGACCTGAAGAAACGAATCACTATATAGAAACAGTAGTACACAGTGCGTACACTTTGTTATATTTCTAGTAACAATTTCACACTATTTGCGTGTAATTATAGTAGGTATTTATAGTTAAGTATTATTTTATCAAACAATCTGAAGAAATATTCACTAAGCATCGTCGTGTTCCGTAGATTGTTAAATTAAACCTTATGTTGTATCCACGCTTGAGCTTTAGACGGATATTTGGAGTTTACGTCACGTTCTGCACATTACCATTCACGGCTGTTTTGAACTTTGGCTTCGTATCGCGTGCGTCGTTACCTTATCCTTTTCTACACGAGGCATTTCATAGTATCGCTATTTGTATACATATTTCATATTACGATCTCTAATGCGAATAACGATCACGGGTGAAACTTAACAAACGTGTCGAAAGGGGCGTGGAAAAATTTCCGTAAGATTAAAAATCAATTGTACGCGCAAATACAAAGGTTAAAATTTGTTTGATGAAAAATTTATTTGGATGTCGATTGGAATATGAAAGGAAATACCCTAC
This sequence comes from Mimoniades versicolor eupheme, assembly GCA_018245635.1. Lineage (NCBI taxonomy): Eukaryota > Metazoa > Arthropoda > Insecta > Lepidoptera > Hesperiidae > Mimoniades > Mimoniades versicolor. The sequence goes on from DWDW01001127.1 coordinate 5,191, forward strand.
GTTTTCACGGTAACGGTACCTACCCTACGTTTGCAAACTGCATACGGAACGAAGGCGGGCCGAGCAGGATCCTGTTTGGGTCTCATCATTAATTCTCTCAGTATCTTGCGGCTTGCATATTGAAATAGAAATTCATGATCGCTCTGTGAAAGTTGGAGTATATTATACGGAGGTCATTAGCACTGAGTGGCTACACTATGATTTATTTAGCTCATTAAACATTTCTCGCATAATCACATCTGAAAAGCGTAGCTTAATATCCACGACCAAGGCTTCAGCTTGCCTTACCTACCTTTGATTGCATAGTTGGAATAAACTCCTTTGTTTCACAGTTTCAAAGCGTATAAAATATAATTGGCGGGTCTTTTAAAGTCATTTTGAGCTTCATAACTCTTTTGAACACACGCACGAACTTAGCATTTATCTTACATATTATAATTTACTTCCGCAATGTATGAGTACCACACCTTTTTTACCGTGAATCCATTGTTATTAGGTTATCAGACCAAGTTATTAGACAATGAAACATAAGTTATTTCTGTTTCACTTTGAAGTGTGCGGGCGGCAAGTGCACTGAAAGCGACCATCTCATTCCTAATGCGTAGCAACAAATCTGTAACTAAACTGTGTAGGACGAATACTAACTAATACCTATTGTACCGGCTTGCGCTAACTGGATTTGTATACGCTGACAATCCTCTTGTTACAGTCCTATTATTTACTAATCCTATAGTTCTATTTGATGTTGCTTGCAAGTGTCAATAGGAAGTAGTGATCATTTATGAATACTAACTATGCGTCTGCTACTTTATCCACATAAAAATTCCGCATACGCGGATGTTCACATACTCTGGTTGTGTTTAACATCAATGTAATAAGAAATTGACGAGTCGTGATAGAGATTAATATTTTTCATTTTAGGTTAATTGGCTTTTTTATTAGTACTTATCGCGTGTTGCTGATTTTTTTTAAATTTCTTTGTGAAGAGATTAGCATGAATACAGGAAACAATCACGATTTACTACTATTCTCCGCGGCATCTGCAACTACACCGAACTGATTATAGAATAGAAATACAACTATCAGTGTTAGTTAATTTAGTACATTAGTTATTAATAAAACTATTGGTTTGTATTTATCGGTATTTTCAGTTATCAATTTGATAACCAATAACTCGAATAACTAATAAAGATCTTGAGGGAAACTTAACGTCATTACCAAGAGCTCCCGCAGGATTCGCATTATTGCGAATTAACCCCGGGATCATTGTTGTTAATAGCCAATATTGACATAATGTTTTGTTTACATATTAACGAAAGGAGGCATCAAAATAATTAGCACAATATTGAAATACCTATTATGTAACACAGAGTACCTACTACTCAAATATGATATCAAAAGAAAAGAAAAATATATATTGTTTTTATATGTGAAGTAACAATTGAGTTCAATAAAAAGAGTGCGGTATTTACGTATAATGTGCTGTAACGGTTTGTTTAAATTGTTCTTAGGCTGTTTGCATTTAAGTTTTATATATTCCAATAACGTAACACGTAACATTCTCATGTTTCACCAGTTACGTTCTTCTGAATTTAATTGTCTACGTAGCATATATGACGAAGATCGCATGTTACTAAGAAAATTATAAAAATACTGTAGAGTAATGTATGAACTGGGCAGGAAGAAAGAATTAAAGAAGTAATAAGATCACCGTGGCTCTAGAAGTGCCGCTGTCGAGGCTGCTCTGCGATGAGATGGAGGGTGTCCGCGCGAGCCGCGCGTGCGGCAGCGATGTAGCGGTGCGGCTCTCGCTCGGCGGCTGCACGCGGCAGTGCTCCTTGGGGATCAGCATCTCCTGTATCAAAATAATACATATTTATACATGTATTTAAATATCAGTTATGTACTGCCAGTATTCAACTTGTGCCTATTGTGTATGAATAAATGAATGTAGAAGAAGCTTGATAATAAACTCAATATAGTAAAGGTGAGTTCAGTAGTTGAGTGAATGTAGTGAGTTCAGTGAAGTGAAGGTAGTGAAGGATTCTTGAAGTTGTATTTAAAAAAAAAGTTACAAATGTATGTTAAATGCATGTTATAAATGTGTATATAGCTTTAACTGGGAAATTGTAAATATCGTAGTATGCTATATTCGGTATGCTTGGGGGACATTAATGGAACAGGTATATAGGATATACATAATTCGGTTTTCTCAAATATGCTCAAGTGTTTTTTGTCACCCTTTTTAATATTAACTTATTCAGTGTTCGGCTTGATTCGGATCGGCTCGGCTCGGTACGTTCAGCTTAGGTCAGATTCGTTGTGCGATTTCTACTTCTAATCGGGTATTAATAATAAATCGAAAAAATTCGTAATGGAATTCGGGAAAAAACAATAAAGAAATTGATTGCGAAATATCGAAAAAAATCTTCGGAAATGTGCTAAATGTCAACGGGTTGATCGTATTGAATTGTTAACAACAGCGTAAATGGCGCCGTTATGCGTTTGGTGCTGACAGATTTTCCGATGGCACGAATTGTTATGAACATTCCAAACTCTATTTCGATGCCATCTTTTCATATCACAACTGCGAAGTTATACGAGTTAACGTTTCGAAACTTTTCACATACGGCGACAGTGTTGACTTCGTGGACATCGGTTTGTACATTTGCTGCCTGTGAAGTCGTTAATGCTATCTTAAAGTAATAGACTTTTGTTTTATACATTCTATTATTTACCGATGCTGAGTTCAAATAGTTCTAAGTAATTGACGTTCTTAGCCCTCATCAGTAACAAAACGTTCATGATCAGTTTGGTATAGGATTTTAATAGGCTCACCACCTATTCCATAGTGGGACGTGAACGTAATTGGTGAAAGTCGGATTGCACTACACTACACTCCTCTGTCTACCACTTCGGGTATTACAGGCGTGATGATGTTACGTATAGTTATATGTTCGGTATTAACTAAATTCATATTAACATGTACCTACTGATCGGTCTAATGACAATAATATTTCCTATTCATGGTCTTGTTTGAGATCAATTGTAGATATCTGAGGACGGCAGCGGGGATTTTTTAAAATATGTATTTATTAAGCAACTAACGCTGTCTGAACTAACTTATATTAATATTTTTATTGTGCAATGAAAAACGTTTCATATGATGATAGTAAATTAACATCTCTGCTATATAAAAAGAAATTCCCAAGTAATGGCTGAAAATATTTCAATAGAATTATACATAATTATAGTGGAGTTGACATTTATGACGTACTGCATATTACATGGAGCCACTCGAGGGACTGCTGGCGGTAGTTCGGTGATCGAATTATGAGAAACGAATAGATTGCCTACCTCCCTTGCCTTATCAAATACGTACAGACGCTAACTAAAAGGTCACGAGTCGCCGCCGCCGAGTCTCTGACGTGCCCTTGTGTGTGTTCGAATATTTAAACGTTACATTCGTGGTCTATATAGCTTCACAGACGTTTCAAGTTGTAAGTTTTCAGAGAAGTGTCTTAAATAATTAATTGACGAAGATGGTTCGTTATCTTAGAATTTAATTACACAAAGTATAATTATTTTAATTCTACATATTATCTTCTAAAATTGGGTAGGAATCCCGTCGATATTCCGTTATTTATTTGAAACGTCCAATTCCTGCACACACTTGTTAGTGGGCGGTCACTCTCCTATATATAAGTTCGGTTTATTGTAATACCCGGAGAGGTAGGTAGATGAGTGTAGTACACTCTCACGTTCCACCAGTTACGTTGACGTCCTACTATGGAATAGGTGGTGAGCCTATTGCCTAAAAATCTAATTTAGAAAAATCCGGTAGTGTCCCAATCGGGATTTTAAACTGTGACCCCGAGTCAGTCGAGCATGCAACTAACATGACCAACCCAGCTTAAAATCCCGGGCCGGGCACTACTACATTTTTCTAAATTAGATTTGCTAGTAGTGACTCGGAGTCTGGAAATGTGCCCGGTGTATGGCAGGCAATAAGCTCACCACCTTTTTCATAGTGGGACGTAAATGTAACTGGTGAAACGTGGGAGTGTTCTACGTTCCTCTGCCTACCTCTTCGGGGATTACAAGCGTAATGTTGCGTTTAGATAATGATGTATGTATACTATGAGTAACGCACTCTTACAAGACGATTGTTTCAATCAAGACGATATTATTGCCAAGTAGGCGACACTACTGACATCTATTCAAGAACAATGATATCGCTGCCCGGACTAAAGGAGGCTGGCTTGTTGATGTTACTCTATATAAAACGAGCGTAACATGTTGCGTGGTTTTTGAAGTATAATTTGTCGTGTAGGTAACAATCACCATTAGGAAATCTGGAAGATCACAAGTAGGGACGCTCGCCAACGAACGTCACCAATGACGTCACGGCCTTTCTAACCCTCTCACTGTGACATGAATTTCGACCGTCAGAAACACATTTTGTGTCACGCCTATACTAACGTCGTGTAACAGCATGGCTATCGAATTTAAACGAGTTGTATCTGAACTTGAATAAAAGATGTGTTATATTTTCAGTATTTTAATTTCGAATAGATCTATTTTATATTTACCGAATTTCACTGCTTGTATAATTTCACTTTAATGAAGATAGAATTCTATGTTATGTTTCCAGTTTTTTTTTCAACAGCACCTTGAGCATGTGTACGGAATGGCAACCGTGCAAAATGCGCTGGTTTAAAAACCGCACCGTATTATGTGGTACAGTGGCTCAAAGCAAGGCTAATTGCGGTGCCTTGTTTCGCTGGGTGCGTTGTTAACAAAAGGTAGGGCGCCGTAATATAAATGTAGGTATACATACGCGATGATGTGCCATATATGCACTTTTGTATGTAATTACGTAACTTTTTTAAACCCAAGGTGAGTTGTATTTATTCGCTCACGTTTACGTGGTAAACATTAAATATTCGTGATTTGGGTCGGTATGAATGAGTAATTTTAAAATTAAATGTCTTAAATATACCCCTATTCAACCCCTATCAACTAAATGGTGAAACGTGGAAGTTTACTACAATCCGCTGCCTACCGCTTCGGGGTTTACTGGCGTGATGTTACGTTTAATGAATGTAAAGGAACCAAATGAAGTCTGCCATGACTGTAACACGTGTACCTAAATCCGTAATCTGTGCTTACCTCTATATGAAATAGGCGTGACAGTACGTATGTACAATTTCTTATTATTAACCATTTTACCATTCCACTGTTGGACACTTTTTCTCTCAGAATGAACTCACACTGACAAATTCGAGCCCATAGTCTGCCAGGCTACCTGGTGTCGGTCGGAAGAATTCACACTACTATGAGTAAATTATATGGAACTCTTAAGGTGTGCAACTTTGTTGTGTTCACAATGTTTTACTTGATCGCTATAGCAAATGTTATTTAATCTTAAAATGTACATTGTTGTCGAGACGAGCAGGACCCCTGGAACGATAGACTGATTTCTAGTTTATTATATTAGGAATAGTTGTAACGATTGAATAGGTACTAGGCTACCACTGCTCATTAACACAGTAGGAATAGCATAATTATGAACAAGTATAGTTTTAATTCTGAATACAGCTGGTTGTTAATTTAAACATTCGAACAGAATGTCTACATCCATGCAATTCTAAATTCATAAAGTTATTTCAGTCTGCGCTTATATCACTAGCGAAGGAAAGAAAGAAGTTAGAATTACTGCGCTTGTTTATTCAGTATGAACTCGGGGAATATAAAAATATTGAAGTCTTATCCATTTACGAGTATAAGATGTTGGGGACGATTTTATATGTGTAGGTACCTATATACGATTGTAATTATAAATTTGTATACGATTGATAAATATTTTAGTTGATATATTTCTTTTTAGGTTACATAACATCACGCCTGTAATTCCGGGAGAGGTAGGCAGATGAATGTAGAACACTCCCACGTTTCACGTTCACTATGGAATAGATGGTTAGTCTATTGCCATTTTTTATTTAAGGACTTGAATTATTAAATCATAAAGCTACATGCATAAAATATTTGTAGACCTTTTGCAATATTGTGTAGACCCGCATGCTATTAATATCAATAATTATATTATTCGCATGCCGCTATCGGCGAACATGAGCACTGCATATGTATAATAAATGTTATCATTATCTCTACATAAACTATGTTTTGTGAATAAAGATTATTAGTATTATGTTGATTATTTATAAGCTTGATGAGATACGTGTTCTGTAAACAGTTTGCGGGAAAATGTAATAGAAGTGTAATGTTACAACACCTGAATTAAAGTGACCGCGTATGATATTCAAAATAAACGTGGGCTGAAAAAATATATACCTAATCACCGCCGGTCAGCCCAGATGTCATAGCTAAAAACACGAGCAAGGGTCAGAGGTTAGCGAAAGAAAATATGAGTGAAGATAATTGAATAAATAAGGCTGGAATTACAAAACCTGTGTCGTTTATTTACTTTAACGTGTACCTATATGTGTGTATGGGAATCGGAACATGTTTTAATTATAATATCAGCCATGTGTTTAATAATTAATGAACATTGGACCCGGACGTCTGAATGCTCAGTATAACTATACTAAATATGAGGTATTAGTAATAAATAAACTGATGTGTAACGTCCAATTCAGTTGACCGGGGAACAGATATACGCAACATTGTAAATTTCTATAAGAAACATCGTCCGCTAGGGCTAACAGTTACAGAACTTCGTTTTTAAGCGTCAAAAATGTCTAACATAAGTAACGATAGTCTGTCACTGTTTAAAGTACCTATATAGTTACATAGAGGGCAGCACTGTACTTACAAAACCACTGTGTCATATTTTTACTGTTTTTCATATAAACATTTTCATATTTCCATAGATGGTTTATATCTTGTTTTGGCAGCTCTTCGGCGGTCCCGTGTATAGGTACGTAACGACTTAGATTAACTGAACCGGGGCATGTTTTGGTTTACGAACTTAATACGCGAGGGAAATTCATTTGGAAATGTCGCCCGTGGGTTCTTATACCCACATGTATGTACATGTTACTTATAAGGAAAACGATTTTCCTTCGTGTAGAGTTTTAATCTGTTTCTCCGTCTAT
>DWDW01001128.1:0-12304 GCA_018245635.1 Mimoniades versicolor eupheme
GGAAGTATATATATAAGCTTTAAAGTGCGTTTTATAAAGTAATCCTCGTCGAAGCCAGATTGACGCCACCACATTTTAGCTTTTCTATATTTATTTAAATATACACTTCCTTACTTGTGCATTTATAGCTAGTAAGTGGAATGTTTCACTAGTGAGTGGTTTCTTTGTGTGGGCCAGGTGCGGTGAGTTGCTCAGTCGTGTTTCCATAACAGTCGGTGCGAGTTGTTAATCACCGCATTACTGTGCCCTCACATCACAGCTAGAAGACACTGGGATGCTAGAACATTTGGTTGTCTATCATGTAATGTATGGAGACAAACTTATCAAATTTATGTTAATTAAGTCATCGTTTTGATGATACTGAATCAAACTGTACTTAATATAGTTATTATAACATCACACCTGTAATCCACGAAGAGGTAGGCAGTTTGTCGTGAAGTGTGCTATATTACCACGTTTTACCGGTTACGTTTACGGCCCACTGTGGAATAGGTGGTGAACCTATTGCCATACACCGCCACATTTCGGGACTCCGAGCCACTAATAGAAAACCTATGTAAGAAAAATCCAGAACCTTTTGGGATAGTAAGTAATATTGGTCAATATGCACTTATGTATATATATAACATGTATGTACATACATAATATGTACGTACATACGAGTATACATGTCAATGAAAAGTACGTGCCAAAGAAACGACTTGTTTCAGCTCTTTGTAATATTTACGACTAAATATAATTTGTAGGAATTAAGTCATAAAATTCAAATTACTTTCGTGTTGTCGTAAACATTAATATACGACTACGTTGCAGCAGTTCGCTGACATCGATTCCATAAAACAACACGCTAATGGTAGTGAATGTTATAAAGTGGTTCTTTGAAATCCTAAAAATATTTGGGGGGGTCAATCGTTCAGCATATTATATATATTATGACACGTTGAAATTACTCTAGTTGATCGTGGCCTGACCTGCCAAGGTACGGCTCAATGTCCTGGCCGCCTACGCATAGCAGTGTAGGCGGTGCGAGGATCCGGGCACTGCGATTCCGCAATCCGCGTGTCCAGTGGCAAAAATCTCTTACCAGCCAGCTATGTGCAGCAGGGAATAGCGGCCTGATGATGGCGATGATGATATTTTTTTTTAATTAAGAAGCTAGGTTACGGGTTTTATATCAGGCATCAATAAAAACTAGTAACTTTAAGCTTAATATGCCATTGCTCAGAAGTGTTTTCTTCCGATAATTTCACTATTCAGGCGATACTAATCAGGAATTCCCTGGCCGAGAGCATCAGAAAAGCACGCAGCATATGCGTATTTAAAAAGCTAATTCAAAAATGCTTTTCATCCCAAATTTGAGTTATGTCTGAAATTGGAACTAATATAATTTTTAAATATGCATATTTATGTATTAATGGTTTATGGATTTATTATATCAGTTACAAGTGTATGTTAATGTTCGTTTACCTTTTATGTATATACATATATTATGTTTTATGTACATTTATTTGAAGTATTCCTGTTTATATATGTATTTTATGATGCGCCTACCACACGGTACGACAGTCTCCCCGGGTTGACTGGGAGATAATGCCTCCACGCATTAAGTAAGCCCTTGTATCTCTTAGTTTAAGGTGTTACATAGCTATAAATAAATAAATAGAAGATCGTACCTACTGATTCATAAATCGGAATTCCAAAATCTGTCACTCCAAATTATTGTATCAAATAGTCACGGATATTTGATACATCAATTCACGTTTTCACATTACACAGACGACCCACATTATTAAAGAAGTTTTTGTAGTACTGGTGTCTACACATAGTCAGTACAGTCTGAATTATATAGCTGAATCTTACTTTAAAATGAACGATTCCGGGGTACTCGAATTTCAACAAATCTTAATTTCTATTGCCAACACGAAGTATTCAAATTTCGAATTCGAAGGTTGTAATAAAACTGAGGTAACATAATTATGACTTAGTAGTAACCGGTCAGAGCCGGCATTTGCGATTGCTATTAGAATCGCAAGCTATTTTTGTTCTACGTGAACGTAGATTTAATTGTTAAACTAGGATTTCTGAGCTTCCGGGCTACTTTGAATGTGGCACGGATCATGGGTTCGATTTTCACGCAGAATAAATATTTATGTGATGAGCACAACTATTTTTTCTTGGTCTGGGTGTAAAAAAAATATATTTTTAAGTGTATTAAGTATGTACAATTAATCAACTGTCTGACCACCATAATACAAGCTCTCTTGATGCTTACTTTGCGATACAAATCTTTGCCCAAAAATTTTATTTATTACCTTAGTCGTTTCACAGTTCTTCAGATTCAGATATGTGCTGGTTTCGAAACACATAAAATGTATTTGGATTCGTAGCAATATTGCGCGTTTACTCGTATATCGTGAACTGATATTAATGTTTACATTACAGCAATAACTGAAGCTTAGAAAGCCCCTGTATCCTCTGGGCTATTTGGGCGCGCTCGAGCGCTCGCTTGACTTAGCGTGGATTTCCACCTAAAACTACTATGAGAACTTTGAAAACACATTGTTTCAGAAACTGAATATTATATGGTTTTGTTGTTGTGCAAATTGTTCTATAAGTGTGCTTATCACAGCATAATAATTGTCTAACTGAACTTTGTCACATACGCTTAGCGTAAATTCCATCTTGTCAAATCCTAAAATTTTTCATCACCGCTGCCAAAGAAATATTCCACAATCATTAAAAAAAAGTTACGATAAGTTGGGAAAGCAACTTTCATTATTTAACTACTGAATTACAAAGCGAACAGTAGCTAAAAGCAAGTTAGATTTATTCCCTTAAAAATAATAGCAATTGCATCGGCTATCGGGAACCAGTTGGTGCGAGGTGGTGTGCAAGTTTTTCTCACGCATCGCCTTCTGGGAATCGCTATGTGTGGACGGTGGATGCATTCTAGTTACTAGTCCGTGCCTTGCTTCCTGATTTGGCACGGGACAGGTTACCCAACCCGACCTGGCTTTGTTCTATTATCTGTACATTTGTAATTTGTAACATTTTATACTTCCTAATTATTTTTGCACTGCTTATTTTTTATTCCTTTTATTGTAACGCTGTTGAACGCTAATACTTACCGTTCTCTAAGGCTCATTCCGACGCGAAAGAAAAATATTACTTTGCAGGCTACTTACTACCAGGAAGTCTCAATTTAGTAAAGGATTCAGTTCAGTTGAGACCGAGAAATTAAATGCCAGTTATGCATGTTGGTCACAACTCGCTGGAATCGATAGCGATCCGATTCTAATTAGCATCGTTTGATCCACAGCATCATCACTGATGACTTATCAGATGTCTCCATCATCCAATTATAGATCGACACGTACATTAGATAAATGCAGTGTAACCAGTACTTCAACTATAATTGACTCTCCAGTTTTTTGACGTTGAAGTGTTTATTTTGTATCCAATGTTTATATACAGTAGGGTTGTTGAAAGCCGAGCTTTGACTCTGTCTCAAAATCTCTTTCCCTTTTTCTTCAGTTTCATGTGACAATATAGAAACAGTGCTCAAAAGTTTGATAAAAAACAAAATTCTCTTCTCAAAATAAACCAATCCATAAATATTTTAGTCTTTTTTTAGTGACTCTATTTTACATTTTCGTAACAAAGAATTATATTGCTACAAAATTGTATTGGAATTCAATGAAAGGTTCATTCAGTATTATATCAAACTCAAAGCGCCATTCAATATTATATCATCTCACTTACCATAAATGTAAAATACGTTTATGACACACTCTTGAACACACGTAGCAGACACGTCCATTCATAGCACAGTTCACTGTGACATCGCTGGCATCACATCACATAAATTGCTATCTTGATCCAGGTGCGCAGAATCCAACGATCTCATTAATTTCCGGACTTACGTGTCCCTGCATCATCCACGACCATTGTGTCGTCCTTTGAATGTAATAATTGCGCTTCATCAACTCATTGACGTTCTTCCTACTTTGCTCTTGTTATTTACCCGCAATTCCACTATACTAAGAAAACCGTTCGTGTTTGCTAATATGATGACTATTTCATTAAACATTGCTTGCGTAATTTTTCCACTTACCATAGGGAAAGCGTTGTTTCAATTTCTTGCTTTAAGTGTACGTACAGCGCCATCTTTTGCAGAATGAAGAAAGTCATAACACTCGTTAAATTTTTCTTGTCTCAATCAGTTTAAGTTGGTTAGAAAATGGGTTTGGCGCCACCATCAATTTAAATTTTTCTTTGTTATAACGTTTCTTGGTAACACAAAAATAGCATGTCCCTTGTGAACTTGTGGCACTTCCGCTTGTCCTTAACTTTTAATTGAATCAACTTTGCAATGTCCCATTAATTACTTAGTTGGAATCCAAACTCTAGATGGGTATCAGTGAATGACGAGAGCTATGAAGTTTTATTTCCTATATGTACCATTTATATATCATATTAAAAGTAATATAGATTAGTTAATCTCATTATAATTTGAAATAAATGTTTATGTTTGATATTATTATTGTATGCACCTACCTCATGCTCTCTCCATCACCCAGGGTTGACTGGGAGAGAATGCCATTAGGCATTAAGTTCACCCTTGTATCCCTTAGTATAAGGTGACACAAAAGAATAAATAAATAAATAAATATTTCACCATCATTGTGTACCTTATATCTCAGTGTACTACGAATATCAAATTCGTGGTTCGCGTTTGCGTTTTGCATTAGGACGCACGTTGTGTCTCGCGTCAAATTTGAAAGAGTGTGGTCGGAAGAACATTTTAGAACGCCGAATGTTTACACAAAACTGTCCGTGGTAAGCACGAATTTCACCATCCGTGAAAAAGCTTATCTGTACTTCAATTATTGAAGACAATTTATATGAAAATTTAATGGTGTATATTCCAATTTAATTTGAATTGACGTTTGAACATTTATTGATACTTTATTTTAATAAAAAGCCAAAAGAAATGGATTCCTTTTTTGATTTCATATTATGTCTTGTTAAATTTGAAACAGGTTCCAAAAAGATTATTATACTGAAACTAAAAACTACATACTGAACCTATCAAAAAATATTTCAAGTTTTCAAAGTGATTTGTGATTTGTGATTCAGTGACTTTTTTTGATCTGTATATGTCGGTAAATCATGAGTTAAAAAGGTAAGGTAAGATCATGTAAGCATAAAATTAACATATTTGTTATAATCAACAATAAAATGAAATTTACATAGTTTTTACGTAATCAGTGTCTTAGTAATTTTAGTATTTTAGTAACTGAAGTTGTCTGTACCAATCAGTATGTTTACAAGCTAACAGTGGCTTTGAGAAAAATGGAATGTGCTATGTTGGGTATCTCGATAAAAGACCGCATAACAAATGAAGCGATTCGAAGAAGGACTATTGTCACCGACATAGGAAAAACCATAGCGCAGCGCAAGTGGCGATGGTCGGGACATATTGCCGCAGAAACGATGGAAGATGGAGTCGTAAGATCCTGGCTGCAGACCACGGCGAGGAAAAAGAAATGTAGGGCCAGCTAGTAATATCGGCCGATGCTCTCATAAAAACAATGGTCCGTCAGTGGGTTAGCACAGCTAATAACCGGGAAGACTGGAAATCCTATAAGGAGACCTATACCAAGCATTGAGTTAAAAAGGGTTGAAGAAGAAGAATATTTCTACTATAATAGTTTGTATAACGACAAGACCGTAGTGTAGTGAATCAATATTTTATTTGAGAGTCTATAACTTTTGCTATATAATTTTTCAATGGCTAAAGTTATACACTTTGTGCCGTCTATTGTAATTCCTTCAAACGCTAAGTCAAGCGTCCTGCAACTTCTTCGCCCTATTGCTCGTGTGATCTTAAATTTTCGTAACGGTCAAAAAATATATATGCACATATTTAATAAGATAATATGGTCACGTACAAAGAAACCTAACCGTAAAATATTGATAAGTCGCAAGTAGAATATAAATAGTATAGGATACTAACATCAATATGCCGATCTCACACGGTTAGACAAATTATTTGGGTCGAATCTGACAGATGACTGTGTTCAATTAGCTTTTAACGTCCTACGCCGGAAATTACAAGTGCTACAGTAGCATGGTTTTGGATTGCCGGATATGAACTATCTGACTGCCAATATCTCAGTACACGTGTATGTCAATTTCAGATGCGAATTCACCTACTACTCTCAGTAAATCTTAACACACATACATATGTATCTATCAAGCGGTAAATGAAACAAAATTTTCGTATCTACCATAGTCATGATGTAAGAAAAACTTTACTTCCTTACAAATTGATTTCCTTACATTAACAATAACATATTTTATAAAAATAGTGTCATAAAAATCCCTCAGTCGAAATATGTAGGATATTTAAGTTATCTAATTATCTAAGATATAACATTACAGATAACGTCTATATTGTGCTGAACGATTTAGAAATAAAACTACCTTCGTTATTTATCAAAGTTATAACATTACAGATAATCTCCGTTTAAGCTTTGACACTGTTACCTTAAGATAACAGGGTCCGATAACGCGACGGATCTATCCTCACCCATCCATAAGCCGTTAAAAATACACCCATGCCATAAAGACGACGAATTTTCTCTCCATAAACAAACGGTCTCTATTTCTTAGCAGTTGGTGTTTACATTTGAGGCACAGCGACGAAATATCAATAATTTTGACCAAAAATAAAAGGAGTTTGAGGGCGTTAGACACAAAAGCAGTATTCGTGTGGGTTCTTCGTTGCTGGTATTCAGTGGCACCCTACGGCATTGTTCTTTTGATTTCGCCCTCCACTATTAAATTCAATATTTGACACGACTCTTTTGAATGTCATTTTGTCTTCGAAAAGTCTGTTTAGAATTACGCTGGCATAAACAGTACACTGAAACACAATAAAAACATTAAAAACATTTAATGTTACATTAATCCACTGTTACATATGCAATATGGAAATTAAATAGGGCACGTAATAACTAGTACACTATACAGGACTTTAGTATAAATAACTAGTACACTATGAAATCAGTTATAATAATAATAATATTTTGGGACTTCTCCACACATGACCATCTGATCCCAATCATCCCAAAGTAAGCGTCAACCGAGCTTGTGGTATGATAACCAGACGGCTGATAAACTACATATATACGTATAAATATATACTTGAATAGTTTTTTTTACACCCATACACAGAACAAATACTTGTTGCTCATCATACACATATTTATTCTGGGTGGGATCGAACCCACGACCCCCGGCGCAACAGTCAGTTTCAGTAACCACTGCACCAACGGGCCAGCCAGATAACACGACATTTTTTGTATTGATCATGATTATCATCCATGACAGGCAGTATCGATATATTTTTTATGATAGCTCTACATTTGATGCAACGAGAACATAGATTTTTTTTGTTTTTATGCTAAGTGATCTCAGATGATAGCGGTGTACCATAGATATGGGTCTGATCTCGTTCTCTACAATATATAAAATCTGACATTGAGAAATAAGTCGATCTGATTGTATCTGATATTTAGAACTAAATTAATACGCAACGTGTGTTAAATTGTCTCGCTTAGGAAACCACAAAAATATTATACAAATATGTAAAAGCCAAGTAAAAGCGTTATTCGATGACTGCAAAAGGTAGGGTACCGCGAGTACTGAGAAACCACACAATAACATCTTTGTACTATTTGCATGTTAACTTTTCATCTTACTGCTACACTGCTTAAGTGTACGAATACTTTAAATAAACTGTTGCTTGTTATTCAGGATCACAATGATTTTGTCACTATGTGTAAAGATCTAAGACATTCCTAGCTCTATCTTATTAGCTTTAGCTCACTTCTCGTCGCAGTCTATACGATATACGTGGCTCTGGCATCTGATCGCGGTATAACGCACTCTATCGAGGCACTGCTAAATGACCTGGCCACTGATGACCGGCAGAGTGTTTTCATAGAAAATCCTTTTTCGTTACCTCCAATGATTAATTACGCGCTAACATGGGAGGAAAGGTGGCCTAGGACTCCCTCTAGATAGACGAAGTGACGATATACGGAAATGGCCTGTCAGCCGTCAGAAACGCAGAGTTGAAGATCGAGCTCAGTGTCGTGCTATTGTAGAGCCCTATATCCAATACAGAACAGGAATAGGTTAATACTGATGTTGACTGCAAAATTTAATATTAGCTACTAATGAAACCTTTGAAATGTACTTTTTATTCACATTATTTATTTCTAGTCCAGCGTTCTAGTTCAAGTAGACTATTAATAAACACATCGTCCACATACATGCCGCATAAGTTTCTCATAAATGCATTTAATCCAGTTACGTGAATAAAACCATAAGTGGATCAAGGTACCGCGGGCATGTTAGCGGTAATACGATACATTACGTCCGAAATGTAACACAACATAACATCACACTCGCGTTTTTCCGAAAGGGTATCCTGACATATAAATTACACTTCCATGATTCACCAGTTATATTATATGTATCACCTTCGGAGGTAAGCCTTTTGCCATACATCAGACGTAATTCGACGTTACTACGGGAAATTTCAAGTACTCGTACAGAAACCCCATAATACTTTGCCAAGATAGAGATTGAAATCGTCCTGATTTATATAGTTGATTATAATTTATATTGTTGATTATAATCTTGCTTTCAACCTAAATAGTCGAATAATGGCACATAATCAAAGCAATATATCACAGGTACCCATCTATACGTAGATAGGAATGATACTAGTAATATGTCAACGTTAGACTCAATGGATACTACTGTGATCGAATATCACACAAGCCACTGCATTATTAATATCTATCTATTCGCATCAATCACGTCAATTTAATAATTTATTACCACGTTAATAAAACCGCGATACTGAATATACAGAAATATACAGAGACGGTGTTTCCATAAACAAAACAATAAAATAAAGTGAAATTATTTCTACAAAATTAAATACACAAAAACTTCGGTCGAACAACTCCAATTCTGAATAAACAAGTGTAAATAAGATTGTCAAGGATGTTTTTCATAAAAAGAACATTCCAATTGATCATAAATGAAAAATCATGCGAGAAAAAATAAGTAGGTGGTTAATACCCTTGATATATTTTCTTTTACGGGAAGTTTTTCGGAAGAGGCTTGCTGTTACCGTTTAGCGAAATAAAAATTATATGTATGACGGAAATTCGTTTGAGAAACTCGGAATGAAATTGTACATTATTTTTTCATTGATATTGTATATGTAATTGTACAAGCATATTTACTGTATCGTTGGAATGTTTTGTTGCATATTTTTATTATATTTCTCTCTTCTCAGATCAAATGTTCTTACCATTTCTACGCTGACGACATACAAATGTATGCTCATGCTGACGTTGATGCCTTAAATACAGCCGTACACCAAATCAACCATAATCTACAGAGGTTGCATAGCTGGTGAGTTAAATTCGGTATTTAAGTGAATCCCAACAAATGTTAAGCTACAATAATAGGAAGTTACCGATAGTTATCAAAAAGAGATTTAACATCCGTCGCACCTGTCATGTTTAATGGTACAAACATACCTTACTAGACCAGTGTTAAAAATCTGGTAATTTATTTCGACGTTACACTTATCTGGTCAACTAAAATCCAATACGTACGCCGTTCTGTTCTGCGAAGTTGAGTGCTTTGAACCGCCTGAGGAACTTTCTTCCTGTCACGGTAAAAATAACTCTGGCGAAAACTATTATATTCCCCATAATTGATTATGCTGATATGTATTACCTTGATATGAATGACAATCTCCTAGGATAGCTAGATAGATTACTCAACAATTGTATTCGTTTTATCTTTGGACTTCGTAAATTCGATAATGTATTGCTTGTAAATTCGATAATCTATAGGCTTGCAGAATACGGGAATACTTTCCACACTCTTCTCAATTCTCTTTGACGACCACGCACCATAATACTTAAAGGGCAAGTTTCAGTTTCTCGCTAGTACTCATAAAAACAGCTTCGCTCTTCGCAATGTTTGACTCTTTCTATTCCACTTCATCGCTCACGTTTCTCTTCTAACTCGTTTGCTGCCCAAGCTGCCCGGCTCTGGAATGCGCTGTCTGAAAACCTAATACGACCCTCCAGCAAATTTTCATTTAAAAAGGAGTTCTTACTCATTACTTGAGTTTGATGTAGGATTTGAAATAGCCCCTAAATGATGATATTAATGTAACTTGTATGATATTAACGTATTATATTATTGTAACTTGTATGATATTAGCGTATGATATTAATGTAACTTGCAACCGAGCTCGTATACTTTGTACAGCTATCGATTAAACAAACTTTGAAAAGAAACATTTCAATGGAATAGGTGATAAGTCTATTGCCATAATTCGGGCGCATATCCAGACTGTCAGCCAATACTAGAAATCTAAGAAAAATTCATAGTGCCCGACCCTGAATTTGAACGCAGGACCTCTCGACCCGCAGGCGTGCTTGCAGCCAACATCACCAACGAGGAAGTTATATTATTGATGTCTTACTTATTCTACATTTTATAATTAAAAACAACTATAAAATCATAAATATAGAGAAATGAAAGTAATGGCTTTCAAAGCAGCAGCTAAAATGATTTTGAAATATGCAAAGTAGTGAGTCGACATAATTTTACCTTTCACGTGGCAAATGTATGAATAGTACACGTATTCACGTTTAAATAATCTCTCTGAATATGAAAAGGCGCTCGGCATCCATTGAATGGGACATCAAAGGGAGCCCGAGCGTGGCCAACGTACGCACATTCACTTTGGTAGATCGCTATGCGACTAAATTGGAATCGGTGTACCCAAATTGCTCAAACTGTAACATGTGACACTACATTTCAATATGTTTAGTACAATATAAAACTTTTCGAATCAATTAACAGCCGAAATGTAGCTGCAATAAAAACTTGGAAAACGCTTTTATAATCCGCGCATCTACGTTGTTTTGCATGGCCTGTTTACCAGTCAACAAGAAAGCGGCAAAATATAAAAGTATTTTCAAGTTTCTGAACAATCATTAAGTGTGCACTTTGCGAATTTTATAGATACTCGAATAGTAGTAGCAATAAAGTGAAAAAATAAGTGAAGACCGTAACAAGACCGCCATGCCGCCCGCTGCGCCACTCCATTCACAATTCGACATTTAATATAGCCCTGACTGTTTGAATAGGAACTTCGTTTAGCTTTTTCGAACTAACGAATGGATGCAAAGAGGAGTATTCAACTGCAGTTTGTTCCGAGAACGACCCGCACTCTCCAAATTGTACCAATTATACATGCAAACAACATTTGACTTGGTTAATTTTTCTGAAATGCAGCCAGAGCTAGAATTGGAGGTTTATTTAAATGCCGACAGGTTAAGTAAATTCAGTGGTACTACCTTACTGAAATCTATATTAAAAATTGCACTTAGCGTAGTGCATTATTTGCTAGGGGTTTATACATAGTATGTGCTATCTGGCACGGCGGTCGATCCTCAAAGATCTTTGATCACCCTTCGGACCTTCCACCCTGTTATTAGATAATATTAGAAATGGCCGTCCGCCTACTGTAAAAAATGTTAACATTCATAAAATTACTTAGCAGAATATACATGAATTTCTACCGAAATGATAGTCCATCTCAAACACTTCGGGCACCTCAAACACATCTCAAACATTGTAAAAAAAACAAGGTATGTACAAAATTAGTGCAGTGAAAACTAGCACTTATTACTAAATGTAGCAACACATTTTATAAATGGTTGACGTCGTTTTTATAATGGTAACGTAATCACATCCCAAAATACATAAAATGTTCTCGTTTATTCGGTTACAGAATATTTCATTTAACGAATGTATCAGATTGTTAGGTATCTGTATTTACACAGTCAATGTTAAAGGAAAATTGTACCAACATTTTCGGTAGATAATAAAGGCTTATTTTCATTCAATTCAGTAAGCTCACAACGGTGATGTCGTCGTAGCTTTTATAGTAAACATTTCGGAGTAGCGTAGTACGCCTTATTTATTTATAGATCAACAGATGTCTTTGAACTTATTTCCCTAATCGGGCGAAGTGTCACGTGCTTTTTTTTATTGCCTTTAAATTCCCCGTAGTGGGACCGTGTTTAGGTTTCTCTAGACGTGTACAAATTAATTATTATCTATAATATAAAAATAAGTCGGGTTTTCCTTCCTGACGCTATAACTCCAGAACGCACAAACCGAT
>DWDW01001129.1:0-12303 GCA_018245635.1 Mimoniades versicolor eupheme
TGGGCTAACTTAAGCAGACTAACTTTTTCGGGATAACTTAAGCGGGCGAATTCAAGCGGGCCAACTTAAGCAAGATAACTTAGGCGGGCTAACTTAGCGGGTTTTTTTATGCAGGCAACGTAACTTTAATGGCCAACGTAAGTGGGTTTACTTAAGGGACTACCTTAAGCGAACTAACTTAGGCGAAATATTTTATTGTAGCTCCACTTTCTTTTGAAAACTTAATATATTTGTTAGTTAATGAACATATTATTGCAAGGGAAACCACATAATATCACGATTGTATTTCTCCGAATGGGTAGACAGCGAAAAGCTTTCAAAAATTGACCGAAAAAAAAAAATCAGAAAACTGTCGTACCATAAACAGCATTCTTTATTGAGAACAGGGCGTGAATGTCATCAAAAATACATCGGGAGCGGCCATTGTTTACACTATGAAACCCTTACACCCTTTATCAAATACAATCTATGTTTATTGCGTAATAATCGTGGGCTCTGTCAACCGTGATGCCGGGCACTCTTTTGTCGTCATGAAACATGGCTGAACGTGTTTGGGGCAACAGAAGCTTGTCAGTTTGTGGCTGTTACCAGGATGGGATTGCTTAGGAATTTGCTAGTACAGTATTAAGAATTGTTAATGCATTATAACGACATTGTAAGCTTTTACAAGACATTATACTTGGATGTTGACAAATCAGTGAGATTGTTAGGCAAGTGTCTTAAATTAATATTATTATTTTATACTACTATTACATGAGTGATATTTTTCCATGAATGATCAAAGCTAAGAATAAACATATGTTATTTTATACATTTATAGATAACATCGTACTGAGTTTTAAAATTAAATATCACTCGCAATATGGTTAAAGAAAATACCTACACATCGGCTCTTCTTTATAATGTTCCATTTGTTGTGTCTACCAGCCAGCACATGGACCTTGTGGCAGACTGGAGCCGGAAGCCTAACGTTATGAATGGATTGGCGTGTCTGTAGAATAATGAAAGGGTTGTTGTTGTTGACGATGATGCAAAACAGGCGATGGTGATCACTTACCATCCGGTGGCCCGTTTACCAGATCTCCAGGCTAAATATAAAAAGAAAAACAATAACTCAAACAAATACATACGTATAATCAGCGCCAACAATTGTAAGAATATTCGAATACCCGCAGTAAAAGTATTACCTTCAAAACGGCCGAATATATTGTACAGGAACTACAGCAGCAAATATTCCTTATTTTTTAAGAAATAAACTATCTGTGATTATACTCAAGTGTAGCAGTACATGTGATTTCCGACACTACGCGGTACAGGTATATACATAATATGAGAAACAACAATAGTTTTTAATTGTAATGGGAAATTTGTGAATAGTGGAGATGACGACGAATCGACTCACATTAATTTTTTTAACAAAGGCAATAAAAGGTCTTGAGCGGCTAATTGAAACTGAAACCCTACGTACAGGTTGAGGGAATTAAAAATCTTCAGCTAGCTTATAAGCTGGAAACTGAACTACAACAATTTTCGTTTCTATGTGTTATTTTCTCTATGTTGTAGACTTAAGCCGTAACAGTCATTGTTAAATGTATTTACCATGTTCTATAGACGATATTCAACCCTATTCAATCATCAAACAACGTTGCATATACAGGGTTAGACTGATAGTGATAATAAGGAATAGTAATAAAACTTATTTTATTTGCACCTAATTTTTTATAAATACTTCTGGGACTATAATAAATTTGAACCAACAATAGCCAACATATGTGCTATAAGTCAATATGTATACATAAATAAAATAAAAAAAATATCGATATATAAGGGTGCTCCGGTATCTACAAAATAAAATAACCGTTACTTCCGTTTCATTTCATGTGACTGTATCTTTTTCGTTCTTGTCACAAATCTCGAACATATCTAAGGAACTACATATATTGATGCAGACAGTTCACTGTTATTACCGCTTGATCGACACTATAATCGTACCCTTATTACAAGAGAATGGCTTGAAATGTGTAGGAATTGTAACCAACATCATGTATTATTTTCAAAAGTATGTTCATGTCCACAAACAAGTACAAATAGCTTCGTTTGTCAGTTATAATGAGACTAGGGGATGGGGGAATTGCGCTCCCCGGTAAACGAGATATCATCAAAATCACATTGCAGAGTATTGTAATGCGACTGAAGGGGCCTACAGACGGGAACTTCTCGCACGTTGCAATCATGATACAAACTTAATGTAAACACGCTGATACCGTGAATGAAAAAATAACGTTTAACTTCATAACACAAACCCATTTTTTATAGCAATAGGCTCGACTGAGAAAACGCTTGCCTAGAACGTGCCTATTGACGCTTTAGGCGTACGCTATTAAAGGAACACAAAAGACTTTTAATATATGCCAGAAATCAACGCACACACCAATAGGTACACCACACCGTACTTAGTAAAATATCTGGTTGAAGGTGACCTTTACCAACAGATGGCCCATTTACCGGTTTTTAGTATATACAATACCGAATATGATCTAAATTATAGCGGCTCTTGTGTTTGCGTGTTTTGTCACGATACGTAAATCAGAAAATAGGTTGAAATTATGGTTTTAGGCAATTTAATAGGCGCAGTGAGTTGCGGAGTGGACGATAGTGAATTCCAAATTTAAACTTGGTTAGTGGGTTCTCTATCCTACCAAGATTCCAATATGCCACAGTTGAAGCTAATTAATTCGAGAAGTGCTATTGTTTAAGCTTAATGAAAGTTACAAGTCTATATTCCATATCATCCTATTTGTATTATTGTTATTATTGAATATAATACTATAAATCCCTATTCCTATACTATCTTTTTTATCCATACATTTGTTGGTTCGTTTCATTTTTCATTAATTCATTCGTTCTTTCATTTATTCAATTTGTTGAAAACTTGTCACTAACCGTCACTATTATCAAATACAATTGAAAATTTTAATCATTGTAGCATACGACTTTTATTCAACATTCAGACAAATAAACAAAAATTTTAACAAAACAAAAAACCGACATCATAAAATAAAACAAATTAAAATGCACTAAAAAGCAAAAAAAATAATAAAGTAACCAAATTTAAATGGGACCAACCGGGAAGCACCACCTTTAAATTGCAAAAATATCATCAAAATCGGTTCAAAAACCCAGTTCAAAGTTATGAAGTAACAAACATAAAAAAATACAAACAAATTGAGTACCTCCTCCTTTTCGGAACTTGGTTAAATACCGTCCCCACTAGTATAACTGTACTGATTTATCATGTATCATGATGTCACGATTACTTACCGTACAAGTATTACAAGCTTGATAATTACGGAGATGCGGCTGAAGCATATACTTGGAGAAACTTGAGTGACAAACGCTTGTAGTTTACTTAGCGCGGTAAAACAAGTCGGTGAGTTGGCGTATTTCGAGAGAGCATGATTCGCGTAAAGCTGCTCGTTCGCTGGTAACTTTCAATTCGATTGGATTTTTCTCACTACTAATGGATTTCACTTCTTTTCAGCTCACAAATAACTTGAATCTATTAAGACTTGAATCTATTATGATATAAATGGCGTGAAAAGACTTAGTAGTAGATTTTAGATTTGGGAGATAATTTTGTTAGCAATCTTATTATTTTATTATGTAATATTCTGACCTATGAAAAGCGCAGGTACAAACAAAAAAGCCTATTTACCTTTGCTTTGAAGAGTCCTAGGCTGTACGTATCCGGAACATAGACGCTACACACACATTACCACTCGTTCGCCGTGTGCTTAAGAAACGTGAAACTAAACCTTTTCGTTCTGGCAATTGGAATATCGACAAAATAAGAATGTTATATTACTCTCTTCGATATTAATTGAGTTCTTATTTTTCTCTCTCGTCTGGCCCATTAGGGAACCCTAAATTTCACTCAATGTTGCATTCTAGTGCGAAAAGCAGTGCAGCAGTGTCAGTGACCAAACTGTATCTCGAGATTTGCTATGATACATGTTTTTTTTAAAGAACCCACCCTAAAATAAACGAAGAAATGAAGAAATTTTTTCCAACTTCGCGACGTTCATTATCCAGAATAATAAGCATTAAAACAGTTTTTAATATATATAACTACGTTACAATATTTAAAACAAAATTATCTACCTATTAAAGGGCTCGAAACCAATTCTCACTTCTGACATTATAAGCCAGTTAATGTAAGTCAACTATTCATTTAAACGAAGAACATAAAAGCATATTAACATTTGACGGTCATTCGCCTTTTATAATTATGGCCTTTCTAAATACCACCACACTACGGGTTACTTTTCCTATTAATCATAGTACCCCTCTTGGATCAGTAGGTCAGCGAGGAATCGTTAATTTTGATACGCACTATAATTCTGAATTCGTAAAGTAATCCAAATATAGCTTTGTAGGTATACAAGTGACAAAAACATCAACGGCAACGTCAGCACAATCAGTATTAAAATAGATAGGTAGAGTTTCCGGAGCATGTGTTCTTGAATCTACGTTTTCTATCTGATGACGGATCCAACGCAATGCTCACATTCATTTATAAACTATTTCCGTAAATGGCGACCTTGTGAAGAAACATGCGTACACCTTACAGCTCCATAAAATTCTCTGAAGTCGGCCAGCCCACACTTGGCTGGCGTGGCAGGCCATAGCCCCATCCCTTCTCATTCTTGGAGCAGATCAGTATCTTTTGAGAATTGATTTGGGTTTGCTAAGAGAAGAGCCTCGTTAGCTCAATATAACATTTAACTTGTACTATGGAGCTAACTTAATTCAGTTAGTTAGTAGCAGCTGACTTAATTCAGTTAGTAGCAGCTGACTTAATTCAGTTAGTAGCAGCTAACTTAATTCAGGTAGTGAGTTAGAGTTTCAGTAATGTATTAAATTAAGCTGACATTAGCTTAATTGAATAAATGCTGAATAATTTATAATTACATACATTCCACTACTGTGCACGGATCTCGTATCAAAATGAGAGATTTAAGGCCATAGTCTGCCACGCTGGCCAAGTGCGGGTTAGCAGACTTCACACACCTTAAAGAACATTTTTGTTATTTTGGTGAACTCGAAGGAGAGCAGGTTTCCTCACTATGTTTTCGTTACCATTATAACAAGTACTATTTAATCTTAAAACGCACGTCAATTTATCATCACGCCTGTAATCACCGAAGATGTAGGCAGAAGCAAATAGAACACTCACATCTTAAAATGCACATTTCTGTAAAGATGTGCGCGCCAGGAATTCAACCCAGGCCCCCGGATTGAGACATGAATTTCAAATCACAAGGATATAATTGCCTAGTAATGAGTATTATATTTGTATGTTATTCTAATATACAATTTTTATCATAATTAAATTTTTAAATCACATTGAACCATAAAGCCAAAATCGAACCAAGCCTTCTAACAAGCACACATTTATCCGATCTGTAAAGAGCTGAAGTAATTCAGCTATAAGCCTTAAGCTGACCGTGATTAGCCGACAAACTTCGTAACACTTTCAATTGGACTAACTAGCCTTATTTCCTCTCCGCAGTCACGTAGACACGACTGACGTAGACGGAAAAGTTATATAAGTTATCATTTGGCCGTATCCAACTGGATACACGTTTTTGTAAATTAGTGAAACGTAATACTAATATTATCGTAATGATATGTTTAAGTTACAAAACATATAGATAATTTAATTGTATCAAACTGAACAAAGCAGAACGATATAATATTTAATTTATTAATGTAATGTGACTTTGACTTGTTAGTGTCGCAATGTGAGGAAGAAAAGTCGTGGATTGACCCTGTTTAATTGCACCAAAAAAAACTTTAGCTTAATGTTCACTCTTTGATTTCAGTATCATAAAAATAATAAAATAAATCGTATATATTCCATACTCGTCTAGAGCTACAAACGAAAACATACATGAAAAGCCGTGATATGATTCCGAACACGAACCTTCATCGCTAACGAATGAATGAACCAACGAATGATTGGAAATGCTCGAATGAAAAATAATCGAACATATTATGTAAAATTTTTGTATATGATCCGCTTGTATACACAGTACTGTTACAGCAAAAAGCTGTTTTCGTATACCTACTGTATTGATATCCATGTTTATGTGACATACTCAAATCATAATTAAACTGTACATAAAGGTGATACAGATTGAAATCATATACATTGAGAAAATATTAGAACTATTTAGCTGCTTCAGTTTACCATATAAACGGTTCCAGCATCTAATCTTAGTTGAGCAGATATTTTCATAATGCATTTAATTGAAATGTTGCTCTAAGTTAGAATAATTGATTTAACTGCTCCGCCATAGTTCGAATCCAAAAAATCCTGAATGGTATATTGAAATGAGCCTTACAAAATCGGTGATCGATAAATCAAAAGGAAACTTTCCTTGGCGAGCGCCTATTTGACGGGACGGGATATCTATTCTCATAATACTTTCATCGAATAAAAGCCACTGAATTTGGTTATTACATGAAATAACGTTTCACAAGTCCCTAAATATTTCTTAAATACTAACAACCTTTTAAATATTTCATTCCATAATAACCATACAATATTCCAGTCCATATAATAACCATAAAATATCCCAGGTGAATAGTCCATTGATGTAGTCTGTACCAATGAATCAGACCTTATGGGTTCAACACCCTACCACGAGAGACAATGATGTGGCCAGCACGAATATTTGATCTCTATATAAAAATTAAGTCTAATTACGTTACGTAACATCACGCCTGTCATCCCCGAAGAGGTAGGCAGAGGAAAGTAGAACACTCCCACGTTTCACGAGTTACGTTTCCGTCCCACTTTGGAATAGGTGGTGAGCCTATTGCCATACACCGGGCACATATTCAGACTCCGAGCCACAACTAGAAAATCTAATTATCTAATTACATATTAATAAATGTGTATATAGAAATTTGTATACTTATATATTTAATGCCAACTTGCACTCAACCAGCGTGGCAGACTGCGGTATTAACCGTTCTCACTCGGATACTGGAGAATTGTGTCAAACAGTGGAACGATAAATGGATTGATATTGGTCTGCCTGATGTTTTAATCTGCCTGGAACATTCGAGAAATATACCAGCGATGGTTGTGTTCTACGCATGTTAAATAAAAGCTGCCCATCTCTAGTATTACATCAATATGACAAACACGATAAGCTACGGCCTGCCACAGGCTATTTTAATGTTTGTAACGTTTGCGTTCGTAACGTTACATCGCGCCTGTAATCTTGGATCAGGTAGGAAGAGGATTGTAGTAGTGTAAAATTATAGTGTATTTTCAGTTTTGTTTTTTTAATACGGGGATTTTGTTTTCACTCTCTCTTATCTTTACGATAGCCGGAGGGGCGTCGAAAACTTATAATAAAAATATTTCACTTTGCTTAAACATGTATGTACACTGAATGGCACACAGCTTGTGTTTTGATATATGTATTTATTCGAAAACTTTCCATGTTCCTCCGTTTGTCGGTCGGTAGTTAATTAACGTGGTTTTACGGAATGTACATTTAAGCTATCGATTATCCAAACTTTCACTGCCCCAGAATACACAGGACCTCTCGATTACACGAACTTTCGATACGGTACACCATGTATTCAAAACTATCGTTTACCCAAACTTACCCTAATTCCAACATACAAGACAATTACTTAACAACTTGTTCATTTTGTAATTTAACTTGCAATAAAGGAAAGCTAATCATTCACAACATCACGCTCGAATTTCCCCGAAGGGGTAGACAAAAGGGTGAAATACTGACACTTTTCACCGGTTATATTATACGTCCCATGGACTAGCGGCTTTATTGGCATACACAATTACCGGTGGTATAGACCAAGAGATATATACATAATGCAAATGTTAAAAAGCGATTGTCATGATGTCTCTATCTCCATAATTATCTAACTATAATTTATCTATCTATATAATTATCTGTCTACAAATTATTTATTTATATACTTATCTACCAATTTTTTTTGTCTATTTGTTTATATATCGATATATGTATCTATATAATTTTTTAGCTATTATCTATCTGTCTATTAATCTAATTATTGCTGTCAAAACAAATCTAGCAAGTTCTCGAACAAAAATTGAACAGATGAACTCACTTAACGATAAGCAACACAACATCAGAATCCGTTGTGTTCTTTGTACAAACACGGAAAGCTCTCTCCATTATAAATCAGCTTAATTCTCTTGTTGAACGCTTTCCTGCGATTGCAGCTTTTGGAAACACCGAAAATGTACGTAGAGCTTTACAGATAACATTTACTTTGCAACGTTGTAAAAAAAATATCTGACGTTAATTTTAAGTAAGGAAATTAAAAATTGATTCGGAATTCCTATTATTTGTTTTAATAATATACGTCAACTGAAAATCTATAGCGGGAAATGTCATATTTTCCATCCATTAATGTACATTTTTTCTAAAAATTATCAACCGAAACCCTTGGGTTTAGATATAAAGAATGGCGAACGCCAATTAACAGGGGACTGTGTCCATTGCTCGAACTGTGAGTTCGAATATATTCGAATACACACTTCGATACACTCGAATTCGTTTCAGCCGTTCTATATACATTAATGCTATAATGATTTGATGTTAGATACAGTTTTGCCTGCTGCAAATGAAGATTAAGTATTAACCAAATCCCACTTGCATACCGGTACTAAACAGTCCATCGCAGCGGAGACGGCTCACAGATTAACCTAATAGAAAAATAGCCTAAAATAAATTTAGAACTGCACGAATTTACAAAATATAAAAAATCGAAATCAATAATTTGCAAAATTAAATTGTCCTGGTTCTATTCAATTTAAATGTCAGTTACAATTTAACAATTGTAACATCACGTCTGTAATCCCCGAAGAGGTAGGTAGAGGAACGTAGAACGCTTCCAAGTTTCATCAGTTAGTTTACGTCCCACTACAGAATAGGTGGTGAGCCTGTGGCACATATCTGGACTCCGAGCCACTACTTGAAAACCTAAATTAGAAAAATTTAATAGTGCCTGACCCGGAGATTACAACTCAGAACCTGCGGATCGGCAGTCGCGCTTGCAACCAACACGACTAACGAGGCAGTTATACCACTAATGAGGCAGTAATAACTGTCCGATGTAACATACACTTATGTCATTGACTGATCAGCATAAATATCGAGAGACGCGGATGTTTCTGTCAATCTTTCATATATTGACATTTAACTTAGAAAATGTTTACCGTCTCGTTGGTCGAGTGGTAGCTAAGCGCGATTGTTAAACATGCGATCCTAGATTCGATCCCCGGGACGAGCGAAGTATTATTCGGCTTTTCTAAATTCCCCGTAGTAGCTCGGAGTCTGTATTTGTGTCCTGTGTGTGGCAATAACATTATTTTCCTATTCCTTATTCCTTGGGACGAATTACACAACCGGTGATACGTATAACGCTCATCTACTCGTACCTACCACTACTGCGAAATACAAGCGTGATATTATATTGAGAAAATTTAAAAATTTTGTCCAAAGTCGTGCTTGTACGAAAAAAGTCATGAATGTAGAAGAAGCGCGGCAGGTCTGTAAAGATAGAGAAGAGATTTTCAGCGCTCAGTACTTTCTACTTACCCCGTGAGTGATTTGGCGTGAAGATATAAATGTATGTAAAATTTTAATTTATTGGAACATTCTCGAATTTTCGATCATTCAATAAAATTATTGCTGTGACTTAGCTACTTTTCAGCCCACAATCAGCCCTACAATTTACCTGTCACAAGCTTTTTTACCACATTGATACCTGCACATCGACACCTGATAACGAGAATAATGTCAATATCGTTTCAGACGCCGTCTCATTTCGAGTCCTCTAAATACGTTTCCCATTTTCATAACACGTACTGTTTTAACGCATTTCACCCTTTTTCATTTACTCTTCAGACAATCCAATCAGCGTTTTCGTCACAGGGCGAACGAGCGCATACAAAAACTCGAAAAGGTAAAGGAGATGTGTAGGGTGCCAGATTCGCAAATATATGTCCGTATTTACGTCACGTGCGGTCCGGATAACGCTCGCATGACTTTAGAACTGTTTGTACGTACTCGTACATCTACATGATGTAACTGGAGTAAGATCGAATTGTACACACGAGTAAAACCTCGTACACACACGAGTACTGCCTCGTTGGTCGTGTTGGTTGCTAGTGCGACTGCCGATCAGGAGGTCCTAGGTTCAATTCCCGGGTCGGGCAGTAGAAAATTTATCTAATTTAGATTTTCTTGTAGTCGCTCGGAGTCTGAATATGTGTCTGGTGTATAGCATTAGGCACACCACCTGTTCCATAATGGAAAGTAAACGTAACCGGTGAAACGTGGAAGTGTTCTACATTCCTCTGCCTGCCCCATTAGGGAAATACATACGTGATATTATACTGCTATATAGTATGCAAAAGGCTTATTTTTCTTACCATTTTATTGTGTGTGCTGTTGTTTTACTATTTGTCTACATCACCATCTCTAAATCAATTTGCTTGAAGGTGGGTATATACATAGTTTGAATTATATATGAATATTGGATTGCTTTTTTGGTATAGTAATATTAGTGTCCCTCTGAAGTTCGGCTAGCATGGTAAACTATCGTCTTAAACCTTTAAATTCTGAGAGGAGACTCATATCCTACAATTAAATATTCTGCCTACCTTTTCGGGGATTCAGGCGTGATTTTACTTTTTTTTTAAATAATAAAATGGTTTATAATTAAGGGTAGCCAGATAAATTAAAATTCTCATCACATGGAGAAAGATCCGACACAGAAGTGCAAAACGCCGGAAGACGGGAACATTTACCGCATACTCGTAGCTGTGGAAAAACAATTGTTATTGTTAACATTGCTACATGATAATATATTTTATATGTTACTTGAAAATTATGTACATCAAATTTTTTTTAAGAACACGTCTTATGATTCCAAGAACTTCAGTTTTAAGATCTGGCAGCGTTTATAACGTTGACGGTGGGCGACATCTATGGACGAATTTTTACAAGTGTTCCAATTTCAAATTCAAATGATCAGATAAATAAATGTCTTGTCTATTGCCCACTCCTTAATTTTTCTTGCCAAAGTTATTTATCGTGCTCAAGGCTAAATGTGGCTGATTTAAATAATTATTCATCCTCGTTATCACCAATCAATTTCATGATTTGGTGTTCTCTAACCCTGAAAATAGTAATTAGTAAAACATTTCCAAACACAAGAACAACTACATAATGCAGCGCAATCAATAAACAGCTGATTGTTTAAGTACGTACGTATTATTCGCCATCCCCAAGTGAATTTACGACATCAATAAACTTTGGTATACTTATCTTAACAACTCAGACATTGTTTTCGTTCTTTAAAGCTGCTTACTAGACGTCTTTTATAGCGTCAGCAATAACTGCTTATTATATTATCTTTATAATCTCTGCAACCGTCAAATATGTTATGGATGTTGCGGGTAGCGTGGAAAAAACATTGGTTTCGCTTGTAATATTTTCGGCATTCCATACAAACATGCACGGAACGCCTTCATAACGTGGTGTTGTTTTATTACAAAATGATTTTCCCTAACTTACCTCCGGGGAAATAACTTCCATATCTGTACATGAGTGATATCCGTAGCAGGCGTTCGAATATCATGTGGGAATTCGAGCTTCTTATAACATATTGTGTTTTTGTAATGCTCACACATAATATAACAGAACGTTTATTTAAATATTTATCAGGCTTCCATTTATTTATTTGCTTATTTAACTTATGAAAATACATCGTTTAATAAGTGAAGTTAGTGGTGCTTGGTAAAAACAACATGACGCCTGTCAACCCCTTCTTCTTCTTCATCGAGTCGACAGCTTATCGTGTATGATATAGCCATCATGGTGAAAGGATTAGTTTCAATGTCCAGGTTGCGCCGGGCAGTATATGTTCGTAGTTCATCAAACAGAGGCCGCTCGGGCAGGCTTCTTCCATTCATCACCCCTAACAGTAAGGCAGAATAGTCTAGTGCACTCCCACTTCCACAAGTTACGTTCTAGCAATACTGAATAGGGGGTAAGCCTATTGCAATTAACCAGGCATAAATTTAGACTCTGACCTACTACTAGAAATTCTACGTAACTTCACGTCTGAAATCCCCGAAGAGGTGGGCAGAGGAATGCAGAACACTCCCACGTCTCACCGGTTACGTTTACGTCCCACTATGGAATAGGTGGTGAGCCTATT
>DWDW01001130.1:0-12301 GCA_018245635.1 Mimoniades versicolor eupheme
CATACATACATACATATATACATGTATCTTCATGGACCTGCCATAATACATTAACAAGAAAAAAATCCCCATGACTTGGCTTACAGAAGTTCCTCGAAAATTCAAATATTAGCATCTCGATCTCAAGTATCTCATGCTATATTTTGGATATGATCACAATTTCTCTTGTGTTTTGACCCTAAAACTCACCAGGGTGGAATGATTTATGATTTCTTAGTACTCATGCCGAGAATATTGGCCTATGTGCAGCAAAACAAACACTGGGTGTATATTACATTATTAAAAGGTAAATCTAGTTGCAAGTTTGTATAGGTTGTACAAGCCTCTTTAGGTTTGAAACATTACAACTATATTCTTGCTTGTAAAGCAACTGTTGCATGGTTGTTCTTATATGGATGTGCAAGGCATTTCTCATGAGGCTTCATCGCATAAAAAAAATGTTTTGTATGGGATTTTCCTATTTAAGGTTTATTTTAGGTTTCTAAGTGAAGACTCTAAACATCAGGTAGCCTGAATGCTTATACATATATTAATTGTATTATTTAAATTCAGCAAATTGATCCAGAATAAATGCCTAATTGTTTTCAAGTAGTGCTGAAACATCTATTTTAACTTAACATACCTTTGACTGAGGCTTAGTAGTTTGTTGTAGCAACAGTGTACACTGATGTAGCAATGACACGGGCGAACTTCCGATGTTAGTGGCCAATAGCACCCTCAGTAACTGTTCCTTCTGTCCCTGATTCTCAATAAGTGCGTGCATCAGCGCCACCGCAGAGAACCAGTTGGATAACACATCAGATGAGAACAGCCCTCCACAGAGCAGCTGTCCACTAGTGAGGATGGATACATCTGACGATGATGGCAGCAAAGTTTGAACCAAACTGGCCTGACTTAGTTCATTGTGGTACAGGTAGCATTGGAAGCAGTAGAGAATTGCACACCTGCAGGTAAAATGTCACATCAATCATGTTGTTCACTAACAACTAAAAATTAGTTACGGTTGGCCCCTACAGTAATCACAGATGCTTGGGTCTACCTAAAACACCTGTGAGACAGTCTATGAGTTATTATACTGTTAAAACTGTCTTTCTGATATCAAGGATATATAAATTGTCATCATCATCAGCCTATATGAATCCAGTGAAGAGCTATACCTCTTCCGAAGATTTTTTTGCATAATCACAATGCTGAAAAATTATAGTACTGATAAATCTTTACTTGTGTAATGTAACATATACATGTAGTTATGTAGGGTTGTGAAGCTTTAGAAGTTTTACATTTCTAGCCTCTCTCCAATTTCTGCACTGTAAGTAATAAAAAAATTGTTTTGCAAATAAATAAACTGACCTTAAAAATATTGGCTGTTTCTCATTCACCATGGACATTAGCAAGACAACAATGGCAGGGCGGGGTGGATTTGAAGGAGCTACCACATTACCAATGAAATCTTGGTTCACTGTATTGCCCCTTACAACTTCCCCCACTGTATTTATTGTCTCCGTCAGAATATCAGCGGGTACGCCACTTGCCATTAAAATGTTACATAATGCATCCAACAATCCAACATTCTTCATAATCTTTTGACAACTAGAGATAATCTGAGCTGAATTTGTTGGAGATACCAGAGTCCTGACTATTAAGAGCATGCAATGGACATTGGACACCTTCTGTGGTGACCAGCCAGCTTCTTCCGTATCTTCTGATGTATTAAACATTGGCAGCATCTTCTGAATATAACTCCCCTCTTTGAAAAAGTTGATATTACTACTGTTGTTCTTTAATAAATTTAACATCAGCAAAAGACAGTCTTCAACAATTATTCCTCCATCAGAGTAACCTTCACTTGACACAATTTCAAATAACCTGTCAAAAGCATTCTCAAATGCTACAATCTTTTGTATATTGGCATTGCCAACAGTCAACTTAATTAAGGACAGCAGAGTCTGATTACGAATTACTTCACGATTGTCACCCAGGAGATCCATCATTTTTGATACACCCATTGGCTTCACAAGGATGACCTCTTGGATGTCTTTGGGCCTATTGGTTAACATAGATGTTAAAAGCTGGATGGCAGAGAGTCTGACTCGAAAGTCATACTCATCTAACAGGTCAAGAACTAATTGAACATTATGGTGGTCTTTGAGAAATACTTCAGTAAATTGTTCTCCAATATTGAGAGGCACCATAGGATTGTCTTCCTCTTCATCAAATTGACATGGAGACATGATATTATTAAGAGTATCGAGAGCATAGTTTATTGTTTCATTATCTGCTCTGTCTAGCTCCAGTACCTGAAATCGGTATAGTTATTGAAAAATATTGATCTTAAAAAGAACACAATGAAAGTTATTACAGCTTGGTTCTTAATTATTACAGCTTGGTTCTTATACTGAAAAATCTATGCATGACTTAGAATTAAAGGCTCCTAAAATAGCACTAGTGACAGTGACATTGCCATTGTAATTGTGTTTAAATAAAGAGATTGATACAAAATATTGAAGTAATCAAGACTTTTCTCTAAATTACAAATAATTAATGCACAAATTACGATCCTGATCATAAACTATGGAAAAACATGTTTTTGACCTTAAAAGACATTCTTAACACACAGTGTGTTAGATGGAGTTATTCATGTCCTCCCACAGTAGCAAGAAGATAAGCTAGAGCAAAGATTACTCAAATATCACCTACATGTTTTTACAAACTATTAAGGCAGAAGCTGACTGGCAGTTGCACAATATATTGGCACAATTAGAAAGTAGTGTTAGCAGTACAGATCCTATACACATAACCATATAACTGGCACATCTAGAACCTAACACTGGCGATTTCATTTTGTAACACAAAATTCGAGATAATAGTGATTCCAATGTGATTGGTTACTACAGCTATATAATAGCTATTTTGTCTGACAGCTTTCAACAGCTCATTAAAATTGTCAACAGTCATTACAACAACTTATTTTTTTCTCCTGTTGGTGCTAATCTCCTTAAAACAAGAAGAAAAGAGCTTTGCTGTTACTGGTGTAGGGATGCAGATCCTTATTTTTTAAAGTAAATTAACAGTACATGGTCAACCATAGGTCATAGTGAGACATTTCTATATAAGGCTGTTAATTACTGTTTTTCTGCACTCCCCACTTAATAACAGTAAAATATAGTGTCACTTACATTAAGGGCTGAATATAAAAAAACCAAAGATTTCACACATCTCTTTTGCCAGTAGACTTCAAATGATAAAACATTTACAAAAAAATATGCAAATAATGTCACATCTCTAATAGTAAGGCTGAAAAATAAGAGGTATCAGCTAAATAGAGGTAAAAATTAACAAACCTGTTTTAAAGTGTCCATACCCATTGCACCTACTTCAACCCTATATTTCCTTGACATGGCCTTTAACGCGCGGCAGGCATCCCGACGGTCTTCTAGCAACGTCGAGTTGCTCACTCGATTTACGAGACATTCCACCTGTAAAGTTTGTTAACAATTCTAAGAAAAATATCATAATAACATCCACTCACAGCCACAGGGCTGCGATATTACGCAATAATACGAATACTCGATTTTTTGAGGACATTATTTTAATGAAGTTCATAATTAACGTTTCATAAATGAAATAAAGAAACATATTGCAAAATATAAATAGTCAAACCTCCATGAATGAATATGATATTTTATGATAAGTATAATGATAAAATGGGATGGAATGGAGAAGTTCGCCCACACTAAAATGCTATCGATGTACTTGTCCCAATTATAAATAGTACGGATTGTATCAAGGAAAATATGTGAATTTTTTACAGTTTCAGACGCCGAAGGTTGTTGACCAGGTTCTGGGGCTCCTAGCACAGTTTTAATCCCACTTTTGAAAAAATTCATCGTAACAGGGTGTTTTAGAAGAACTTGGGTACATTAATGTCCACCAAACATCTTGGTGCTTTGATAAAAACGAAATTTAATGGAAATGAAATAAATTTAGCGACACGTCTAAGACATTCGTCTAATTGACTTTGATAGTTTGACAGTAGCTTTTTTTGTAATGACGTAAAATAAAAGTTAGTAGGCATCGTGCAGCCTACAATAATAATGATAACGCTACGCTAATCATGTTCTGCATAAAAATGCAGTGGTAAAAAAAACGTAGTAAAGAACATTTTCTTTATTATGCTTTAATTGCGCTGCAAGTGTGAAACATATAAGCAGGGCATTTCGGTAAAACATACAAACCGAAAGTATTGTAATCATGAGATTATGACAATGTGTTTAAATTTAGATAACTTGTATATGTATTATAAAAATAAATATCGTTGTGATATTTATAAGAGAGTAAACAAGGAGTAGACACTGTAGACATGAAGTAAATAGTATGAATTTAGAACATTGTAGTGACATCCGTAACATTGACAATTATTGGGTCTTGTCAATTTTTATATTATGACTTGTTTTCGATAATTATTAATTTTGTTTATTATTTTGTCATTGACCTCCAGAAAATCACTAATTTGCTTATTAGTTCAAGTTTCGTTCTATTAAAATGTCGACGGATCTCAACGCCAGTTTTAACGAGCAGTACATGAATATTAACACGAAGTTAAAGAAGTAAGTTTAAATGCAACCCCAATCGTTTTACTGTACGGAAGGAGATAATAGAGTAAAAATAATTATTCCATTTCGACTAATAACTTAAATGAAAAATTTATATTTCCTAGGTTTCTATACATAAATGTTATTGAAGCATGCTTTATAAATTATTAATATTGTCTAGGCGATTTATGCGTAAACCTAATATCTCGGAAGCGACGAACGAGTTTATTGCTCTTGCTATCCAGTGCGAGCATTCAGAGCAGCCCTCGTTCGCGGGGCAAACATATATTGGCGCTGCGAAATGCGAGGCCTCTGCTGGCAACTGCCTCGGTGAAGCTGAACAGTACGTGGCTGCTGCGAGACAGTTCATGAAAGCCGAGAGAAAGTTCGCTGCACTTAAACTACATAGCCCTAACAGAGAGAATTTAGAGGTATTTATATTAATATGGTGTTGAACATAGGCCTATCCTAAGGAGGATTTTGTTCATAAACCTCACTTGATTAGGTGGATTATGTATTACAGTGCACAGCTATTAACACCACCTATGTTGCTGCCAATCAGATTCTCGATATTTATATAGAATTCATTTTTCATGTATTTGTTGTTAAATTTGCATATTTTGTAATGAAATTTAGAAGCTTATGATTCACAACACCAACATAAAATATTGCAGGCAGCTATATGTTGTTACACGCAAGCACTAAGCAAGTATCCTGATAAATCTCCAATTCGAACTTCCATCCTTATGGAACTGGCCAATGACTTGGTGGGTCTCAACCATAGGTTTGAAGCGATTGAGTATTACAAGCAAGCTCTCAGTTTGATTGAAGACAAAACCATGAAACTGATGTACATGAGGAACTTGGTTAACTTATATATTGATTGTGGTAAGCTTCATTATTATGGCCTAAATACATTAAACATTTTTTCAAAATTTTAATATTACTTTTACGTTTACTTCTTGACTGCCTTGTTGGTCATGTTTGTTGCAAGTGTGACTGCCGAACGGGAGGTCCTGGGTTCGATTCCCGGGTCAGACACTACAAAAATTTTCTAATTTAGATTTTCTAGTAGTGGCTCGGAGTCTGGATATGTGCCCGGTATATGTCAATAGGCTCACCACCTATTCCATCGTGGGACTTAAAAGTAACTAGTGAAACATGGGAGTGGTCTACATTCCTCTGCCTACCTCTTCGAGGATTACAGGCGTGAAGTTACTTTTTTTATAGTTTAAATATGTAACAAGCAGCGCAATACAAACTTTAAGGATTATATGTATAAGTTTTTAACAAATACGTAACTCGATTGTCGAAGAAAAAACTTACGCCTAAGAAATTAAAAGCATATCATCATTTACAGAAATGAATAGACAACACATGTTCTAATTTATAAATGAAAATAAATAAAATATTATATAATTCCTGGTTCAGATGTTCCACTGCAAGAGAGCGGATACAGCAAATGGGCGTACCTTCAGCCTGATGGCGGCGACCTCGAAAACTGTGGCTCCATGTTCTTCAACGGGGAACTGAATGACATCGGCTGTTCCCAGAAAATGTTCTTCATATGCGAACACGAAGTGCCATTGTTGACCGAGGGGATTATTTACCGGTTCAACGAAGTCGATAAAACCACAATTTCCCCGGAGGCTATACAAAGTGTTTTTGGAACTCCTAAATAAAGTAACTATAACATGCAGAAACTGACTAGTGATTTTGATGACGACATAGCGAGGGACGGATAAATCGAGGGTGAAAGCGGTAACCATTGGCAGGCAAAGTCAGACAGTGGGAGTGGCGTACTCCTCGTTAGTACGAAGTTGATTTTTGTGTATTGTATGTATGAGCTTCGATAATTAATTATAAATTATGATTTGCAAAATTATCTGTAAATTATGATTTTAATATTAACATATGTAGAAAAACCTTGGTATTTTTATAAACTACTAGGTTGCTCAAGAAGACAGAAAATATTAAGACTAGTCAAATTAATTAATTTATACCGAGTTGCAGCTTTTTATATCTTGAATTTATAAATTTTTTACATGTATACTCATGCCTAATACAAACTTAATAGAACAAGGGCAATGTTATAATGCAGGATGTATTTTTATTTTTTCATTTTTAATATTTGTGTTCACTGATGTCTGGAACAAAGTCATAGTTCTTATGTTAGTTTATACTTATAAAACTTCTTTTTTTCAATTTATACTTTTTATAAGTCTACTCTTATTTACAACAAACTTTTCTAAACAAAGTTATAGTAAAGTTTTGCTAAAGTATACAATTTATAATAGGTAACTATTATTATAAACCTAGAATTATTAGTTTCGTTTAAGTGCTTTGAACATGTGTTATAATAATTTGATTTTATATTAATAAACGATATAACTTAAACAACACAAATATCTTTTTATCATTTTTGGATTTATTCTGTTAAAATAAAGATGTACCTACTATACATTATATGTATATAGGTATTTTCTTATACATATTAATAAGCAATACAATTA
Source organism: Mimoniades versicolor eupheme (assembly GCA_018245635.1). Taxonomy (NCBI): domain Eukaryota; kingdom Metazoa; phylum Arthropoda; class Insecta; order Lepidoptera; family Hesperiidae; genus Mimoniades; species Mimoniades versicolor. The sequence goes on from DWDW01001130.1 coordinate 7,106, forward strand.
ATGTAGGCTTTTCAAAAATACGAACGATTTTCTTGGAAATCGTTCCTGCGATCTATATTCGACAAAAAAGACTATTTTACTGCTACCAATAAACTGTCATGAACTCAAACTTACACAACCATTTTTGAGTTGCTTCTGTCGAAGTTTAATATGTGAAGTAAGTATCTTAATGACGTACAATATATAAAAAATAATAGAAACCAACATTTCCGTTATAAGTTACATCTGTGATAAAATTCTGTCGAAATAAGAAACAGTTAATATGCAGATATTAAAGAAAAACCTTAACTATTATTAATTATTACATAATAAACATTAGCTAACGTCACACCAGTTACGTTTACGTCCCACTATGGAATAAATGGTGAGCCTATTGCTACACGCTGGACATACATCCAGACCCCGAGCCGCTACTAAAAATCTAACTTAACAAAATCCAATAGTGCCCGACCCGGATCTTGAACCCAGGACCTTTCGATCGGTAGTCGAGATAACGAGAAGTCATTATGGACAAAAGTACTTTTTAACAGAAGATTGATTTATTATCACTTTTTAACATGAGAATAGCTAACTTGTAAAAAAGTAAATCTTTAAATTCCACTAGGCGCACGACTCAAAAATAGTTAAGAGTTCAAATAATAAATAAAAAGTTATTTTAAAACAGTTTTAAATCATTAAACATTACTTATCAAATCCTATCCAAATTCTGCGATAAAATTTCCATTGAGAACGTTTGAAATATTCGTGTTTAAGAACAGGCATAATATTAATAGTGTTTTTGTGATATAAACATTGATTAGCTTATTGCTTTTTATACAACGCAAACAAGTTTCTTCGAGGTAAAACTCTTCACACTGTAGTTATTTATAACATACCTAAGAAGAATTGAGAGTCACTTTTATGATTAGTTCGCATTGAGTTTTATATTTTAATTCGATATGGAATGAATATCATAAAAAAAACTTTTGTAACGAAAAATCCCCGGCACACTGCGAACGATATGGGATTTACGTCAGTTTCTAGATGTTTACATAAAGCGACCATTAGTTAAGAAACTTATTAGGTACTACGGAGGTCCAATCAATTGTGTGATTGATTTTTTAAATGTAACAAAACTCATATTGTATCATCATCATCATGTTCAGTTGATGGGAAAACGATTTATACGGTATAATGTCTGTTATAAAAACAAACGTAAATAAAGAGCAAAAACGACATATGACCGATAAAACCAGATATGACTGTAGACTAACACTAAAGAATAAACCACTGAATGCCTCAATGGTCGCGTTGTTTGCAACCTGGCATAGGTAGGCATACTCACCACCTATTCCATAGTGGGACGTAAACGTAACTGGTGAAGTGAACGTACAAATATACTAAACTCCTCTGCTTACCTCTTCGGGTATTACAGACGTGATATAACGTTTTTTAAAACCATTTATATTGTTTATTTTCTTCATAAAGTTATTGAACAATAGGAATGAACATTCCTTAATAACAAATCGCTGTTTTTCGTTGATATGCGGACAATAATGTTTCATGTTTTTTAACTACGACGTTCCTATTAAAATTCTAAATGAGACTAGTTTCCGAACGTTCTTATTTATATTTTTTTCAATAGTGTCTCCGCATACACGCCGCCATTATCTTGCCACTTCTGGCCGCGAGCGCGCCTTGTTGCACCTGTGTTGTGTGTTGTTTTGTTATAATGCTCACAAGGCTCATTATTATTTTCTTTCTCTCGCTGACAATGTCTCCGTTTACGAGTGAGTGCATTGAATTGTTAAAAGTTTTGGTAATACAATTTAGGACTACAAGTGTATAAATACAGTATTGTTTGATATTCCAGACGGACAGACTGATTTAAAATTTTTTCGGAAGGATTACAATATTCTCAAAGAGACGTGCGATTTCTACAAAGTGCACACTTTGCCTAAAAATTGGCAAGGCGCTAAGGTCAAATGTGAACAAGAAGGGGCTACTCTATTTTATCCAGAAGACGAGGAAGAAGCCTCGGCCGTAATAGCTTATTGGAACAGGACGCAGCCATTCCTCGAAAGGATGTATATTGGAGTCGCTGCTTGGAATGTCAAGGAAGTTTTTGAAACAGTAGACGGTAAGTTACATAAAAATTGTCTTCACTAATTTGATGTAGAATGTTAATTTTATTTATTTTATGAAACAATTTATTTAGCAGGGCTGGCAGAATTCACTTTTATATGTAAATGCTTGTATGTATTGGGACGGAAACGTAACTGGTGTACCTACCTACACTCCTCTGCTTAACTCTTCGGGGATAACAGGCGTTCGATATCCCGATTATGTCTTTGCTTCCACGCCCTTCCCGTTTATTTCCAATTTTGGGCCCAGAATTTTTCGCTTTGCTTTCAGTCACCAACAGTTAATTTTCCTTTTTTAATGTCAGTGTCCAAGTCGTATCCATACATTAAAATCGGTCTGATTGGTCCAAAGTAATTATTAAATTATGTTATGTACAATATCAAATCGACTTAGACCGAGTTAAAAGAAATCTTAGTGACTGTTATTTCCTATGAGTTATAGCCATAACATAAATACTTCGAAATTGTAATGTTTCTTCTACCTTCATCATACTCTTTATACACTTAAGTCGGTTTCGGAGTTTTCTGACTCGCCCATCAGCCATATGCAAGGCCGTAATTTACAGATAATTTACATAAAACGATAAAAAAATCCAATTCAGGTAGGCCAGTAGCGGACGTGTATGACAACTGGAGGTTTAGCGAGCCCAACAACGCAGACGATAACCAGGACTGCGTGTTGCTAAGTAGGGATGGAACCCTTGACGATATTAACTGTGAAAACAAGTACCAATTCATTTGCAAGAAAACACTTGCAACGCTTCAGTGGAATTCACTATGTAATTTGCCAGATCAACGTAAGTAGTACTTATTCAAAGTCCTCTCTTTGACTAACTCATCTGTGGTTTAAATTCTACCAACTCTCTCTGTAGCCACTAAATTCTTTTACATTTAACTGATTGCAACATACACACGATTTTTATTGATACCCGAACACTATGAGGGAAACAATGGGTAAACCTCCTTAGGCATTACAATTAACCTTACCTCCTTGTAAGGTTAATTGTAATGCCAATAAGTTTAAGACATTCTATATTAAATATCTAAAGTAATATAGAAGAATAATCAACGCGCACACAATATTGTCAATTAATCAAACGTTTTTTTAATAGGAAATAGACCGATAGTTCTTTGCCTTTTGAAGGTTATGTATTCAGTGTAGAACAAGATAGATGCTACAAGTTCCATGTGACTCCAAAGAATTGGAGTGACGCGCACGCCATCTGCAATGCGGAGCAGTCTTACCTGGCCATTATCAACTCGGAGGCGGAACGCCAACACTTAGTCAACATTACTGCTCATGCGCCCGTAGACAACGTCGTAGACGATTATTTACACGGTGGGGTTCACCTGGGGTTCAAGAAGGCAAACGGCTGGGTGACCGTGAAAAGTAAGTTCTTAGTATCCTCTTTTGAAAAAGTAAAACTTGTACGAAATTCGACGAAGCGGAAAACAAAAAATCGTGATTCATTGTTCCACTGAACTCTGTTAATTTTAACATACGTTGGAATCAAAACATTTTTAGCAACTATTCATTTAGAAATCCGTGATACAAAGTTTATAAAATCCCTATTCATTTAAAAAAAATTAAGATGTGAATTTTATCTAGAAGTGTAATTTATTAAAGCGAAGAACAATGAAACAGATCCTGGGTAATGTATAAATCTTATGTATATATGAACGTACATAGTTATAATATCAAGCACAACTTCTGAGGTTATAATACTCATATTATTATACTTATAAAAATTAAATTATAACTTCTTGTGACTTGATCACAACTGTGTAAACCCCCCCCCCCCCCCCCCCCGCGCCAAAGCTGGATCCTCCCTTGCTTCAACAACGTAGCAAAACAAAAAGCACGCGGCGAGTTCAGTTTGCACGCTGTGGATAAAACTGGCTCATATTATTGCGCTACATACACAGTTACGAGTAAGTACGCACAATAACTCCTTTGCAGTCGTTGGATGGCTTATCTTGGTACGTAGTTGCCTCCTTTTTATTTTACCAACACAGATAATATAAAAGATTACAGTCCTACAAGTCGTTATGTAACTAGTTTTTACTTGTGACTCCGCTCCGTCCGCGTGGGATCAATGTAGGTACTAATAATTCTAATAATTGCAAAAATCTTCAGACGACGGAGATAATATACATATATTAATATATGATAGCTAAAATATCTATTAATTGTCTATATACACAATTCTAATACATGGCTTACTAATTTTGTGTATTCTTTGTGTTTCGTAGAATTTAAGTTATCTCCATATTCAATTTATTCATGCAATTCTAAAACCCTTGTTTCATTATATTAGGGGTGACATTTTCAAAAAATTTATTTTATTTCCAAAGGTAAGAACTATCTCAATATTAAACTTCACCACAAAGGCCCAGCGGTCTGAACATGAATGTGCTATTTCATAAAATAAATATAGTATTACAACGCTCACTTCATCCCCACAGAGGTTACTTTATAATAAAGTAACCTCTGTTATTCCCCGGAATTCTAATTAAATCAATATCAGGTTTCCTCACAATCGGACCAACGATTAGGCCTGAAAGCGTAACAGACAGACAGTTACTTCTGCGTATACCTATAATATTAGAATGGATTATCGTTTTGATATGTCACACACAGTGGAACACCGGCTTTAAAGATTGATTGTCAATATCAGTTTTCAATAAGTATGTAGAATGCACGTCAGGATTATGCTCAGAGTCCTCCAACATAATCTAGGCAGACGAGGTAAATCGTGCAATGAGAAGACAGCTCACTTTCTTCTTTTAATTTTAACATAATGCTCACAATACAACAATTAACTTCACTTAATTTAGACACTCAGCGAAACGTGTGACAACTCCATGATGACTCTTCTATTCGGCGACGGCTCCAACCAGAATCTCCAAGAGCCTCCCTTCGGTAGCATCACGGCTCCGTCAAAGCGCGGGAACCACACTGACTCTCACATCCACAGATAAATAATTATTACACAGCCCATGGCGCTCGCGCTTTCGTTTCGTTTTGTGTCTGTACTAAGTATCGTCTCCGACAGCCAATGTTTATAGATGG
>DWDW01001131.1:0-12299 GCA_018245635.1 Mimoniades versicolor eupheme
ATTTTAATTCAGATAAAAGGTTAATAAAGATTTTATATGTCAAATATTAATGGCAACTTGCAACTCGGTAACTTTTGCAAAAAAGATTCATATGGCAACACAGATCAAAGACTTACACAGTAACGCGAAACCCATCACTTTTACCGATTCAGTTATAATTGTAGTGCATCAATAGATAATCAGGGTTGTTGATCTCAGCGGCGATGGGAGAGTTGGGAGGCAGGATCTGGAAGCCCAAAAACATGAAAGTGCGCAGAATGGTCACGCGGTCCTCACGGGCCTTGTTCACGCAGACTATCCATCTGGAATAGAAAAAAATAAACCTTGTTAGTGATTGAGTTCAAGTCCAGACATTGTTTCAACAGTAGGGGCAATATATTCAACATATATCACTACTTTGCAATGAACTACTGTATTGTACTTATATTGACCTGCTACATGTTCCTTTGGGCAGAACGAGATAAATTAAGAAAGTTATATAACACAAAGAAGCCGATTAGTGAGAAGTGATTAAGTAAATCACTCTATCACATTTGGGCCTATCGGTAGTTAAAAAAAATCAATGCAATTAAGTAATATAGTAAAAAATCTATGTTTGTTACAAGATAATACTTACTGTGTACAACGCAGACGTTCTTCAGCGAAGTCGAGCAAGAACATGAAGGCCTCCTTGCTGCCTGCAGCCAGAGAGTCAGGCAGGCGTAGGTACATGATGTCGCCTTTCAGTACCTAAGAGTAACAAATTAACAATAACAGTAACAAATTAGCAATATCATTTTATTAATTAACTCATACTCATTAGCAATTGCAAGTGTAACTCATGAATATTGGGTCTTCATTACTATCATATATTGTACATCTTTTGTATTGAGCCATTATGAATCATGGCAACCAACCAATCATCTCTTAGAATATTGAAACTGCCTTCAAGTAAAGCAAACTTGTCAATTATAATAAAATAAAAAATGCAACCTAGACCATAATTATTTATTTACAAATAGATAGCCATGAAGTATTAAAGTGTTATCAAAGTTATCATAACACAAAACTAGGACAGTGACTTATTAATGGGTTGACATTCTTATCATGTCGTGAGATGGGCATATTATAGAATGTAGCGTGAAATATTAATAAATATACAACTTGTTATTCTAATAATACAATGTTATTCTAATGATATAATCATTTACATGCAGTTGTGATAACTAGACTTATAATTTCCATTTAAAACAAGCTTTTTCAGACTTGTGCACTATAGGCACACAGATAATTATGTATTGTTAAGTTAATTGAGTGGTAAATTTAAACACTGAGTATACATTTTGTAATTGTTGGTCCTAGGGCACATGTGTACAGAACAATCATCATACCTTTGTTTACATATATCGGTTTGATGACATTGTAAATTTAATTTTACTTATGCATGAGAATTAGCCACAGCTGTAAACATCAAACCTTATTTCGGACCTGTTACAAATATTTGTGTAAAGAAGATAAGGATTTTTGTCTCTGCACATTAAATTATCCATCTACATACATATGTATTTTGAAAAACAACTGTGTGATTAACACAGAATTTTTTTTGTTTAATTTCAGTTCAAATGGTCATGTGTGATGATGTTTAAAAATAATGTTGTTATGAAAAAAACGTTATTCTTACACATTCCCAACGAGTGAAGTTCTGCTCGGTGAGATAAACTTTGAAGTTGATCTTAGTTGGTGCTCGATCTCTGCGTGCAAGGATCTTCTCGATAGTCTGAAATGGATTATTTTAAATCTAACAACTAGTAAACTTCACTTGAAATATCCACGATTACTGACCACTTAGGCACGAATATACGCCTCAGGAGAGAAGTGGAAGATGTATACTGACCGCCTCCCGGAGCGCGACGTGGTGCGTGGGGTGCGCGTGCGGCTCCGCGGCCGCGCTCTCGGCGCTGCTCAACGAGCTCACGCTAGACCATAGCAGGGCGCTCAACAAGTCGCCTGCAATTCATATGAAAATTGTAAATGTAACTGACCAACGAGGCAGTCATCCTGATATTCTTCTAGTTTATGATATATGAACATGTTACAGGTGTATAGTATCGTATCATTGTCTTTTATCATCCATTTTGACTCATCATGTAAAAATTCAATTATAAAACATTATTTTTAATTTAGTTGTGATATGAAGTCAGAAGATTTTCCCTCATAACCCGTTACACTTCACACGCCCTCCTATTAACGGTAATGTCAATCAAATTTACGAGAACGTAATATGAAAATTACAAATCATGTATGTTATTGTGGACACTCACGATGGTTGTCGTCGTGGGTGGGGGTGGACGGGGTCGCGGGGCTCGCGGCCCCGCCATCCACCCCTCCGGGCGGTGCCGAGCTGTGAGCAGGGACATCAGGACCACCTGGTGGAAAAACGGGGTCTTGTTACTTTATTTCTAGGCTTCACTACGCTACGTTATTATCAATAGGTATAATAATAATAATTATAATCTCATGAGTATAGAGGTAATTAAAGAAGAACATCCAGCTGATTTTACTTAAACAGCACAGAACTGAATATTGTTCTACAAAATATTAAGGTACTTTAGAGGCAGCTTTATCCATAAAAACACATTAGAAAAGAATCATGAAAATCAATTTTTGGATTTTTGGAAAGGCGTTAGGGTTTACAATAGCTCAAATTACTATAGCGTGCCGTGTGCTGCTCCTTATTAATGTTCCTGGTGATTCCGTTACTTAATTAATTTTTTGGTTTAGGTGAGGGCATTATAATTGGCAAATAGTTTGCTCCTTAGATAGTTAAATAAATGCTTGTTAAAACATTAACATGTACATGGGCAGTATACTCTGTTTCTAGATGCTTACCACAGAGGCCCGGCGCCCAGGCACAGCGAGAAGCACTCGGCGTCGGACGCCGACAGGGCCGAACGTTTGTTGCCGCACGCGTTCAAAGACGCGCCTTCGCCACTGGAGCAATACAAAGACAATTCAATGAAATCATAAAATGTTTCACCACTTAAAATGCATTAATTCAAACGTAATAACGGCAGTGACTCATTTGGTTTATATTTTATATGTGCTGTTGGGAAAGGATATTTTTAAATTAACATGATATTAATGTTTCAATTTAAAAATTGTATCTAACAAATCCTCCTTATATACTTGCTCGCTTAAACCGTTGTTCCTTTATATAACTACAGCCTAAAAACAGAATGTTCATAGATTAATACATTTAGTCGCGTACCTCAATAATGACAACATGTTAAGCTAAAAGTGCACAGCGATTTAGAGAATTACGAGGCAGCGCCATCTATTGCCAACTAGTGAAAGATTGCTATTCATATGTCTCCAGTATTCAGTCGAATACAGGTAATAGTACACTGGTACCATGTAAAACTTTAAACAATACAATAAAACTTTATTATTTCAGCACAGCAAACAGCGTAATTTCCTATGTGTACTGGCACAACAGACTATTTGCATTCACTGAAGATAAGCACCTATGCATGACGATTACACAATTTGCATTAAGATTAAATTATTTACAACACGTATTAATACGTCACGTTTGCTGTTCCACTATTTGAACTTGATTTAACATATTTAAAGTGATAAGATAAATTAAAATTATTATTAAAGTGTACCGTAGTTCCAAGTAATAAATGTTAAATCAACATGGAAACGTCCAGAACAGATTCTTGCTTTGCAACCCTAATGTATATAACATTAGGGTGGACAATTCTAATTTTCAAAAACTAGGATTTAACGTTGTAAAAAGTAGGACAATTTAGTTGAAGAACAGGATGCAGTGATAGAGTAACAACAGTTTATTAACATGTTGTGAAAATAGTGTAATTGAAAATCAAGTAACAATAATAATAATCATATACGCAACTTAAGGAGACCAAAAGACAGTTTAAAATCCCAGGAACCTCCTACCTCTAAACTATCCAGGACATCCTAGGCACCTACAAAGAGTAGGACATGTTCTCGGAAAACGGAACGGTTGGCAACTCTAATATACATTATGTATATTATCAATATCCCGTGTTAGGTGTTACTAATACGTTCCTCTTCCCGTGTGCCCTACGTGGGTATTAATGGCAAAACCCTTCAGGGCAGGTCAATGTAGTAGTGAACGTACATCACGCCAGGACCTTAACGGAGTAGACAGGGAGCACCGAGTGCCAAGTATCTCTATATATACAGACCTAAGAGAACATTAGATACATTTACACAATATGATTAACTGTTAAAGCGCAAAAGCCCTTTAAGAGTGATAAATGTAATATTTTAAAATCCCTTTCAACATTCTCAAGGGATAGACAATTTAACATACACATGGAGTTTCTTTCGCCGCTTCTTCTCCATAGCGAAGCATTTTCCGAAGCGCGGTGGTAGTTTCATCTTGACGCACAAAAAGTGTTGTTATGAACCAATTTTGAATAAATGAGATTTGAATTTGAATTTGAATTGACATAAAACATAGTAATAATTACACTTACTTATTTTGTAAACAATCGTCTTGCATAAACCGAATTTTAGCTACGTTTCATTTTTGATAAATACATATGTAATATATACATATATTACACGCAAAGTTGTTACATACAAATATGTGTAATGGCTTTATTATATCTGGCTTTGAACTGTACGCTATCAACTTTGTTGATACTAATGGGTAGGTATGTGATGATTATTACAATATGATCAAATCTTCAATGTATTTAGTATAAAGTTACAATGGGTTTTATTAAAACTGTCCAATATGAAAATGAATTGACTGTTCTGATCTGCAATTAAATAGTACTAAGGGCTTAGTGTGACAATATTATTTTTACTCATTTATGCATCATGACCATCAGCCTGTTCAAGCTCATTGCTGGATACGGGCTTCCCCTTAAGGGTTTTCGCCTATAATTCCCATGGTGGGCATAGTTTATGAAGTGGGATTTGATATAGATGAAATTTATATAGCGAGGGATTGCAGAAAGCTAAAATATTTATGTTATATATCGTATAAATACATAAAATATCCATTGTTGCATTGTTCTTATCGGCACTGCCAGATACATATCTGTGGTGCAAAGGTAGCATAGAAATTTACAGAGTTATTAAACTCTTTTAAATAAAGAAAGGAGTTGGCTGCCGGCTAGTGGAGCTGGTAGCAAGCGCAACTGTCGGTCCTGGGTTCAATCAGGTAATATTGGATTTTTCTAACTATGTTTAACTAGTATTGTCTCGGAGTTTGATTATGTGCCCGGAGTATAGCAATAGACTCACCACCTGTTCCATAGTGGGACTTAAACGTAACTGGTGAAACATCGGAGGGGACTACACTCTTGTGCCTATCTCTTCGGAGAGTACAGGCGTGATGTTGCGTAAGAAAGAAGTTCTATTGGACGGCAGTAGTAACGCATTAAAAATATATCTAGTTGATAGACACAATATGAGGGTTGGAAACGTATTGAAGAAAAATACCATCCCTCTTTTGCGTCGGGAGTTAATAATACATTTGAAAATAGAATAAAATAAATTCTCACCTGTACACTAGCACGACCATTCTTATCGAATATAAAAAAGAATCGAATAAAAATGCGGCGCAATAAGCCGCGACTAAAATAAACCGAATTAAAATATATCACTTTATTTATCACAATAATTATAATAACGGAATGTGAATATAAAAAAACTTAATATAATTTACATTAACGCTAATGGCAGCTTTGTAAAAAAATTATCACCTTGTTAATAGATTAAAAAAAGACGTATTTTCTTAATACTCTTAAGGGATTTTTATGCGGCCTTTTTTTGAAAATGTGAACGCTGTATGTGGTATACAGCATAATACGGGTTTAAAGAAATATATTTTGTTTGTTTGTAAACACGTGCGATATATTTGAAGATGTGCGGTGTACTGGATCGATTTTTAGGTAAACATCACTGAGGAAAGAGACAGTTGCCAAAACCGAAATAGATTTGATAGTTGTGTATACCTACTTATTTATAAAAGGCTCATTTGGATTACTTTTGATAGCGAAAAGAAGTTCAATGGAGTAGTGTATATTGCCTTTTAATATTTTTATTTATAATTCTATTTGGATGTACACCATGGGATGCATTGTTCTTAAATGAGCAGATTCTCAGTGTTCCTAATCTATTTTGAATGGAGAATCAATGTATTGTGCATTATGTCGCATGTCTCATGGAAACCAATGAAAATGTATGAAAATTGTCAAAAATACAGGCACAATGTCCACTCCGACAATAAAATTGTCTCATATTAGGTAAATTTTCCCAATTATTTAGACATATATGATAATCTCAGAATTTTATTGCTACACTATGTATTACGTGGCCAAAAATTGCTAGACATAATAGCATGTTTACGAAACCCTGCCAAAATTCCCGTTACACTTTCGCGGACATTGTGGCGGTGAAAATAAATTTTCCGTGACTGAAATAATAATAGCATTACATATTTTGATATGTAATTATGAAAGTCGCGAATCATTTTGAAATCGTGCCAAATGCATTTACTTTCGCCCTTAAATAATGCACCTCTTGACGTTATCTTGTATTTTTCTCGAGTATTTATTTGTTTTTAAAGTTGCTGTAGCTAAAGTCTAGCTTTTTTAATGCTTTATTTATACGGCATGAGGTAATTTTTGAAAGTGTTCTTGACTGTGACTAGTGTTCATATCAGTTATGATTAGTTTCAGACAGTTGGTAATCTTAATTAAAATTAAAAGACCCTTACAGATGAATAATATGTCACTTTTAATTTGGATATCTTCAAATATACAAGTGTCACAATTCAACAACATCAGCATTGAACCTAAGTTGATAGATTTTTAGGTTTGAGTTTTGTTCCAAACGTCAGTGCAAATCAAGAAAAATTGGCACTCTACTGAGAAAAAAAACAGTACCAGTAAAAATCTAAAATGGCAACAAAAATAATGGAGGCATTTACAGACGCGCGTCCACGTCATTTGAATCGCAGCCATATTGTGACGTCACAGTCTCAGCAATCTCCGACGCGCTGTAGGTAGGCACCTAGCTCACATGTGGTGATATATTTGTGGTTCGTTTGCCGACATTGTGCGTAGTGGCGAATAATTATGAATATTGCCAAAATGTGAAGCAATTAGGACGCCTATCATATATTAGTCCTTAGCAACAACAAAGAAGATTGTCATTGATCGTAACCATTGCTAATTAAAATTATTACAAAAAAAATTGCAGTTACTTTACAAATACCCATTTCGAAGAAAAATCAATTTTTGTATCTGCTTCTTTAGCTTTTTAGTTAATAGCAAACTCGCGGTTTCTAATTGCTTGTATTATTTACTAAAGTTATTGTTCTTCTCAAACAAATAAATGTAAACATTCAAAGACAAAAGGGAAAGATAATAGCCTATAACATTATATAATATAATGTGGCCGATAAAAAGGTAAATAGCAAAACTTGAGTACAAGACGTGGCTAGACGTTGACGCACTGTGTCGAAAACATAGATATTATTATCTTGATGTAATTAAAACAAAAAATGGAAATTTTCCATTTAACCATTTGTATTGCGAGAACCGCAATTTTCGGTCCGGGTAATATAGAGAAGTTTTTGGTTATAATGTGATTAGGGTCCTTTGTTGAGTTCCTAAACGAATGTTGAGTTACAAATTAGTAATACATATATGAGGTCGACTTGTTTTTTGTTTTTGTTTGCATGACATGGATGCACAATGGACCTAGTCTTCGTCGAGCGTCCGTACGCTCGACGAAGACTAGGTCCATTTAAATGTAGCATGTATTTAATCAGACTTAAGAGTGTCCCGAATGTCACCTCTAATCCTCCATCAATTTATAGCGCACGTTGTTTTAAATTTACAATCGGGAAAAATCTGTGTCAAGAAAACAAGGAAAGACATACAGAGGAAAATTCCGTTCACATTGTTTATCTACGGATAACAAAAGCGGGTTTTCTTTTTTTTTCTGTCCGACGGTATCTATTTTTAAACGAAACACGCATTCGCCAATGTCATTCGGATATTTAAATAACGGAAATACACGTGGTAGAGCATTGTTATGAAAAAAAAATATGCAAATTTTAGTAGTTCGTTCTCGATGAAAAAGAAGATAAGAAACATCATTTTTGCTATTCACATTGTGAATTATAACCAACTAAATAGCAGGCAGGTAGGTTAGTGAACGATACTTAAGTAGAAATGTTGTCTCACGTGTAGTTTAAATTCTCATATGCTATAGCAAAATATTGTGATGAGACTAATCATCACAATATTTTGATTATTCTAAATTCTCGATTTACTGCCTTTAGAATAAAACTTTTTAAAGGAAGACGTTGCGATGCTCCTGTTTTCAATCAAATGATGATTTTAGGTTTCTACCAACTACAGAAAGCATTTCAAAAACACTGATTGACTACTGACATACAAAGAATACAATTTTACGTCCTCATACGAGGCAGCATTTCTTTAGACCAACGTGATAATGTTATGTATTTATACACACAAATTATTTAATTTGATATAAAGTGAGGATTTGTTTATAATAGTGTATTTGTCTTGCTCTGTGTTGTCAGTTGCAAACATACAAAGATAAGCTGATAGCTGTGCGCACAGCCAAAAGCAAAGCAAACGCTCCAAAGTACAGTCGTGATTCCTACTATCTGATAATATTGAAGTAGTAAGCAAACATCGGAATAAATGAATGCTTTGGGCGGTGTGCTAAAATAAGTGCCTAACATTTCACATGTCAGTAATTATCCATATCCCTTCGATTATAGGAAGGGATATGTCAAGTGGCAGCCGTGTAGAAATCAGCAATATCTGGTTTGTTCACAGAGATCTGCCGAATCGGTCTCTCCTGCTGACATTTGATATGACATGTCTTAGGGGTGAATGTGGATATTGATCTTTCCATCATGTGAAACATTGCTCGACGCGTCCAATCTCAGATAACATTAGCTTTCACTGTCGTCGAATGTGTGATCTAATGAAATAATTTTTTTACGCTATGTTCCGTTTAGGCGTTTATGGAAATATTAACAACGCAGACGCTGTCGCAAATGTGTTCCCGTTGCTTTAGACACGAAAGCAAGCGAGAAACAAGCTTGGTTTAGTAAAAGCGACGTTCAAAAATGTGGGTGCTAAGACGCCGCCTTGTCGCACTGTGTTAATGGGTATACTATGTTTTTAAGAATTAAATGGAACCCTTTTGAACTTAGTATATATCATCTCAGCTCACCCCGCCAAACGCTTTCTTAAGGCTTACATTGCAATATACAAGTTTGATTGTGGGGATTTTTGGACTTTTCCTGCATTAGCCACTCTACGATCGAATTTTAATAATAAAAACCGCATAATACGTGTTTTTTTAATTCAATCATTCCGCAAATATCAACGGCAAACATTGAAGGTGACATCAATAAAGGTTATCAGCTCAGAAGTTAAACCAGCTGTATTATAAAAACGTGTAGTGTGGACTTTGATTTTAATAATGTTTACAAAGATATTACATTAATGCAATACTTTAATTTTCCTGTAAATAATATTTATTTATAGATATATTAAATTCATTGCAGTGACAGTAGTTCAACTTCAGTCAGTCTTAGTGGTGGTATCCGATGCTGGCATTTCAGTGAGTGATTTAACGATATTCATCGTTTAGTTACCACGTGATATCAGGTGAACAGTAGGTATTCAATTTAATTGAAGACCATTCACTATTAACAATAAATTGTCATTGACAATCACTTGCCCAGAATGCAAACGCAATAAAAATTCCTTCGCATGATCCGACACCACCTAGGTACTGTTGCTGCATCAGCATTCTCATTAAACTCTTACGTGTGCTTAGTTTCGCTAACTGGCGTTTTCGTACGCGCGCTCCACTATCGTAACAGCTTGAGTCGGCGGGTTCTACGTGAGCGTAAATGAACGTTTGAATATAAGTAAGTATGTACGAAAACTTCGTTCCTTAAATATTGTTTTTATTACATCGTGACGTCAGACTCTTCAGGCGGTAGACTGAGAGCATCGAGGAACAAATATTATCCTAATAGTTACGACTAACTACTTCTACATTATCTTATATTATTATAAGCCAAAAGACCTATTTGAACATTATGTTAGCTTATAACATTAGGAAAAGACGCGGTGGCCCCCGTTGGGGGAGGCCTGTGTCCAACACTGTCTACGCTGTATATCCACAGAATACTATGTATTTTTGTGCCTTTATAAGGTCTACTTATAACAATGAATTTTAACTACATATCTGCAATTAAATATAAATATATCCGAACCTGCAATATTTAAAAAGAAAGGTAAAAAGATCTCTCTACACGCGTATATACCCAGGTACTGTAAAGGGCTGTTTACGTAACTAGTTGTAAGTACATTTCAATGTCGGTATATTGAAACGATATGGCGGGTTATGCAACATAGAATCCAGCCTGACGTCAGATGCACGAAGTTTGATTTAGTACTGGCTTGGTGTTCAAAGCTTGAATAAATAATATTACGTAAGCATTATGACAAGAAATAAAGCTTAATTAAAATATAAAGAAAATCTTTATTAGACTACACCTTTTTTTTACTAAAATACTAGAATCACTAGGCATTTTTGGTATTATTCAAAACGGTCATATATTGTGAACCGATATTCATATATGTATATACATAAAATGTATGTAAACATGCATCAATGTTATGTTATGATAATACATATTTAGATAATTTATAATCACAAAGTGTAGGTCGTTTATAAATCTGTGAACTAAGCACATACGTAAATAATATTAGATTTAAACCAGGTCGAAAATGCAGATAAGGCAAGTCCTTCTTACGTTCGATTTATGAGTTAGATCTAAGTGAGTGAAACGGCGACATTCGTATATGTAGTTCTCGCTCGCTCACACTAAAGGTCGGAAAGGTCAACGGATATGATTAGTATCAAAAGTTATTTAATGTGTAAATTGCTTTTTTAATATTTGTGTATCTATTTTTAAATTGTATGAAGAATATACGTGAATTCGAGAAGATTCTGGAATAGCAATTGGAACAATAACTAGCCCAATACTTTAAGAAACGTGTGTATTTTGACTAGTGAACTACAATATACTTCGTTTTGGTTATGTTTGTAACATGCGAGGCTGTTTTTTGTTTACGTTGGTAACAGTGAAGTTACATTCACAAATTCACAGTCTCAATCCCAATGTCATTGTATATTTAATCCTTTTAATTTGAACCACATCGGGTACATTTGATTTTTTATACAGTTGTAAGTAATTGTAATATTTTTACTCTTTCGACAGCCCTAGTAGTTTATGAGTATTAATAAAACAATTTTCATTTGACCTTCACATATTAACAGTTAATATTAATTAAAATGTGTACGTGACCCGACGCATATGCGACGTTGAAATTACTTCGCTTTGTCCGCGATTTCAAGGAATATTAGTCATTGTACAGAACAATAATAAATTGGTAAAAAGTAAGGGTTAGTTAGTAAGGGTATTACTCAAAATATAAGAAATTAAAAAACCCTTAACTAAGACATTTAGAACATGAAGTTTTGCAATATTTTGTACATTTTGAAGAGAAATACAAACGAAAATATTGAAATGGATGACAGTAACAAGGATAAATATGTTAATTTACAACACTTAGAAAACAGGAATTGTTATGTGCCACATATATGGCACATACCTAAGAAAGCAGTTTCCTTGATTCCATCAATCTATTCACTCATCACACAAAGATATGTAAACCATTTTTAACAACATTTGATGTGGTGATACCACTTTATACAAGTCATGGTAAAATATATGTTTCACGGTGAGTAAATTTTTAATTTTCAAATGAAAGTGAGCCAAATTTTATGTACAAACTAGTAATTATCAAAACAGTATGTAATAAATGTATTTAAATGTTATGCCATAATATATTATAGCAAACTACCACAAACAGAAACTACACAATATATTTATGTGGTCATTGTCTTCACTATACTACACTGTTGACGACCTTATTGGTAAAAGTCGTTGCAAAAGTGACTACTGATTGAGGAGTCCCGGGTTCTTTTCCTAGGTTGGGTAGTACATTTCTGATTATAGTGTAGTGGCTGGGATTGTTGACCTGTGCCTGGTGTACGGCAATAGGTTACCATACCACAAGCTCTGTTGACGCTTACTTTGGGATCAGATGGCCGTGTGTGGAGATGTCCCAATATATGATTATTATTGGATGTTTGTACATCCACTGACCCTGATGTATTTT
>DWDW01001132.1:0-12297 GCA_018245635.1 Mimoniades versicolor eupheme
AACTGGTGAAACGTGGGAATGTTCTACATTCCTCTGCCTACCTCTTCGGGGATTACAGGCGTGAAGTTACTTCTTTAAATTTTTACTTTTTCAAGATAAACAATATCTAAATATATCGGTTCTGATGCTCTTACTATTCTGATACATTAGTGATATGAATTATTTGAAATACCTGCAGCATCTTAAAATCACATAACATGTAATTTTCACGCCTGTAATCTACTAAGAGGCAGGGAGTCAGGGAGGCAGGAGGGAGGCAGGCAGGCAGATACTACTACTAGGCAGAGGAGTATATTACAAACAAGCCCACGTTTCACCAGTTACATGTACGTGCCTTTATGGAATAAAGAATAAACTAATTGCTATCTTAAAATCATATATGTACATATTATAATATATACATAAATACGCTCACATCTAGCTCACTAATAAAGGTAACAGCTTAATATAGAAATATGTACATAAGGTCCCGAAAATCATGATTTACTCAGCGTTTGATACTGGGGCGTATGTTTAATTTCAGTTATCTTATAATATACTACAAACGTACAATACGTAATATATAACATTTTCCAAGCGCCCGCACCGCGCGGCCGCAGTCCCGGCCACATATCACATGCGGTCGGTAAAGAATATAACATATAAATACCCTCGAATTAACTGAATAAAATCGTCAACAAGATCATTCCGTTGATAATTATAGCCCATTCGTAATTGGTGAGTTTGATTTGAACAACGAAACGAAAAATGTCCCATTATCATGTTTTATTTAACATCGCGATCATTATTTTAGTATGGATACACGGCTTTGCGTTCCGCTAAAAATAAAATACTCGTTGAACATCTTGTTTCAACAATATCAAGTAATTCATTCGAATTATTCTTATTGTACATTACAATTTACTTTATGTGTTTTGTTTGTATGTGTAAGTGAAAGTTTGATTGAAGGATAATAATTTAATGTTATTGGTGATACATATATTAAAGGCATAATTACATACAAAAAAGAACTCATTAAAAACGTATAGATTCTAAATAAGTAACAACTAATAATCTAAGCCCTATGTTTAAATTTGCAGAATATATTTTTTATTGGTCCATCTCTCTTACATTACGTTAAGAAACGGACTACTTTCTCATATTTTAAGCACATTAATTATAAAAAAAGTTAATTTCATTTATAATAAAATCGTAAATCATTGTTTAAAGTAAAATCATTCTATTTACGTATTAACAAATTAATATAAATTCCTATTCTATGTATAAAGACACTGTCTTATACATACCTTAGTTTTTAAAACAACTATACGAAAAAAATGATGCGAAACTTATCGTCTATTACAGACGTGATGTTAAGCTCTTTAAACTGATGAATTTACATGTTTAGATATAATAATATTTATTTGAATGAAATATAAACGATATGATATAAACATAATTGAGTTTTGTACGTTTCATAAGTGAACATAGAATATCCAACTACGAGTACCTACCTATGTAGGTATGTCTGTTTCATGGCTACAATACATTACATTCCATAATTAATTCCTATAACTGTATCAAATTCGAAATTCCAAATTCGAAATTTAAGCGTCTGAATAGTTTTTAAAATATTGCATAATAATAATCATTAAAATCCAGGCAGCAACTATGGAACCGTAAGTTTTATTAATATTCATGTTCTCCTATTCTTTTACTTAAACGGCAATATTTATTTCAAACGACATTACGTACACGTTTTTTTTAATAAATATTTAAATAATAATAATAAACAAACACTAATTAAGCTATTTAGTTATTAATTGCACAAAGGCACTTACGATTACATTCAACAAATTTTTAATTAATCTGTATAAAAAAATATACTGCTTTGAGTTTAATTAAATACACTGCCTGAAATTCAAATAACTGAGAATGTGGGTCAGATTCAAAATAAGAGGTATTTCAGAAGAGCACAGGTGTTGGGCGTTTTAAACAGACCGTGTGGGCCTCTCCGCTTCTTTGGTGATTGATTTAACTTTACTGATCGAGTTAACTATTCTAGCTTTATCACTGAGACAACACGTAGAGACGGATTTACATACATACATTTATGTAAGAAGCCGAAGGCGTCTGACTAATTGTAATGGGTTAAGTAATTTTAATAATCAAAAATTTGCTTTCATCAGAGTCGAGTACCATTTTAAAGTATTTTTCATTCTCTATTACCTTCATAGACTTTAATTGCTTTGCTGTCGAAATGTGTTACGATACATTGTGAAATAGGAGCGAAGTTCCTTAAGTTAAAAAAATAAAACCTTTCATTTACCTAACACGTAATAAAATATTTTGAACTTGTCTAATAAAATTAAAATAAATCCATTTCAATAATAACAGTTGATAAACCGAATAGAAACAACACTAAAAATGTAAATTTTAACAAGAACAATACTTAAATTGTCATTCTCACTACTTTCGACATTACCTTAAACATGTCAGATTAATATACCGGCCGCCGTGGACGCTCGATTTTACACATTTATCTATAGTTTACACGTTTCATGTCCTAAATAAGGCCGCATGGGTGACTAATGCATATTTATATTCAGAGTCCGGTGTCCTCACAACAACGCCACGCTTCGAGTATTTACCATACTGTTCCGGTCCCGATTAGAAGAGATTTTAATTACCCCCGCACAATTACCCCGAATGGATTTCCGGCCAGAATGGAAATAAGTAGCTGCACAGTCAGATTCAAATTGAGTGAAATTGCACGGTCTTATATCGGCAAAGGGGCCATGTTTCTATAGCAATTAATTAATTAAACTAATTTATTACGCCTAGAGTAATTAACTCTAGCCTTAATGAATTAGGCAAACAAGGGCCAGCTTAACTTGTTAACTTCTATCAGCATGGAAACACCACATTCTGTAAATTACATTTCGTTTAAAAACATGTAAATGTCACTAAATTGTAATTAGAAGTTTCTTCTAAGCCTAGATTTTGAGCTAAAAGTAGTATACAATTTAATGATACATACGACATACATAATTAATCGTATCATAGGTCTTTCAGGGCAAAACTTGTATTACCATTACGGATAAGACCGTGATTTGTACGACCGGTATATAATGAGAATAAAATATACAAATAACCTAACAATGAAAGCTGAGTAACAGGGCATAATATTTTCCTAGATATAAAATTGCAAGTGACATCTAAAAGATTGTTACCAGATTTTGCATACAAATTATTTTTAATGTCGTCTAGTGAAATCTGTATTTCTTTTGATGATAACGTATCTGTAAAGGTGTCTTCCGGCATGCGCTCGATGTTCAGAAAATAAATAAATAGATATACCTGAGGAACTAAAGCTGATTACAATCAGCCATGGACCGTCGTTGGGCTGTAATTGAAATAAATTATTTCACTATTCACTATATTGCTATTTTCAAAACGTCATAGTCGATATTAACCTACCGCCTGCACATGCATGTGTTTAACTAATATTTTAACCATTGTTAATATTAATTTACTAAATGAAGCACAAAGAAGCTTATAATCAACCTCTGGTATCAAATTAGGCGTTGCCATCCTCAAATTAAGCTTAATAGGGCCGAATAACAGATGGTTGTCTCACTCGTGAAGCTATTAATAAATGTAATTGATTACTGCCAAAGGTACTAATTATTGTGCCGTTTCCTTATTACATGCGATTGTTCAAACAAAGCTATATGAAATATTATTTTAGTTAAACTAGTTATATTAATAATAAATTTTTTGGTATTTTTCTATGAATTGAAGGTTTTGTCACCGAGACAAAATGTTCATGGTGGTAATTTTATATAATCATTTCGTGGCGAATAATCCTGGCAAATTAATCCGTACAATGCGAACATTTATCGATAGCAATGGAATATGTTGTAAAAATCAGCTATTTTTTTATTAAAGATAGAAATATAACGCACAAGAGACGTCGTTTTGTTTGATGCAGGTTGACTTTCAAGGAATAACCGGTCATATAGCGTTCAACAGTAAAGGAATTCGTCGAAATTTCACTCTACAGGTTGTGGAGCTTAATACCAATAGGAGCTTAAAGAAGGTATGTGACACGTCCAGTCCATGTCCAGTCGAATAAATCTATTGCGGATACTATGGCGTACTAAAGAACGTTCATTATTATAAATAGATTTTATTTTTCTATACACACATAACACTTATTGAAATGGTTATTGAAACATACCAGTTATTTAAATGATTCCAGCCTAGTTACGTGCAAAGTGGTAATTTAAAATCAGTAAATACACACACACACACACACACACATCTAGTTCCATTTTTGTGCTACATAATTGCTATTAAATTGTCAGCACTATTGACCATCAAGAAATAGCCGTATTCTATATTATCCTTTTATTTAATTATAATCGTGAAATGTATTTTAAACATACATACATACATACATACATACAAAATAATGCCCGTTTCGATTTTCTCAGGTCGGCTTTTGGTACGACTACAAAGGTTTAGTGCCAGTAATCCCGCCAAAGCCTAAAATGTTGCCTGGCGAATACGATCGTAATAGAACATACGTAGTGACTACAGTTGAGGAGGCGCCCTACGTCATGAGCAACACTGACTCTCCCGGCATGCCGGTACCGTTTAACTACAGAGGTTTCTGCGTAGAACTTGCAGAAAAAATATGCGACATGATGGAGATAAATTGTAAGTGACGTCAAAATAATATGACGTATTATGATCTTTTTTAAATAACTGCCCCTCGCACTTATTTCATACACTGTTGTGGCAATGAGTCTTACAATATTCGTATCGGAGTGGAAGAACAATGGATTCCCTAACCCAGTGCCGAGACATAGGGTGTCGGAAGATACGAGTAAACTGATGCTGGCAGATCACAGTATAGCGCGATCTGCCTAGGCACAACTAATTGCCCTGACTACCTATAAGCAGCAGTGTAGGCGGTGCCAGAATCTGTACTCTGCGATGCCAAACCCGCATGCCCAGCGTGGGAATTATGTGTATAACCCCTAAGGGGAGGCCTATTTCCAGCAGAGGATTACATATATATCTCTGTTATTTTTGGAACTCTGCCATTTGGTTCTCTCCTAATACCATGTTAAAGTCAGAACAAGTAGAATCAAGAAGATTTACAGTGCTGTGTTTACTGATAGACTAAGCAATTTTTAGGTCAGTTGCGTCTTTCGTTCGATGGTTTATATGGACTGGAGAACCCTAAAGCTGATGGTGGCTGGGATGGCGCAGTCGGTGAACTGATTAGAGAAGTAAGAATATTTTAGTTGCACCCATGATGACCATCAGAAAACAGGAGTGCCCATAATTAACTGTTAAAAAAATTGTATATTAAATTTTCTTACAAAACAGGAAGCCGACATGGCGATTGCGTCCTTGATGGTAACCTTGGATCGGCAGAAGGTCATCGACTATAGCAGACCATTTCTGTCCATCGACAAAAAAATTAAAAAACCATACAATTTTTTCTTGGATGCGTTTTCTTTTTTCTCGCCGTTCTCCAAACCAACATGGGTGAGTTTTAATATTATTATTTTGCGTAACACCTACGCTTTTATACTTAGTGTTTACTATTTAACATATTTTTAATTAAACATTGTTTTAAGTTAACGTATCAAATCCAGTGTTTTAAGTTACCGTATCAAATCCAGTGTTTTAAGTTACCGTATCAAATCCAGTGTTTTAAGTTACCGTATCAAAATTGGTCACATTTTGAAAGCATTTGCAAATATTCACGATAGGCAGAACATTGAGCGGCTTACATTCAGAGACTCTCGCTTGTCAGAATTACACGCATTAAACGCTCAATTTTTTCAGTTCTGCATTGCTCTGGCTACTGTCATTGTTTCAACCGTATTGTGGTTGGTATCGAGATTTTCACCGTTGGAATGGAGAGTGCTGAATATAACAGAACCTGAAAGACCTGTTACTCCAGCTGAGCAAGAAGAAGTTCCTGAAGTACGTTATCTATTAGGACATTGTTATCCTTAGTACACTAATATATAATATGCTTGAAATTCTATCGTATTTTCAGGCTCGCGTTATAAATGCATTCACTTTCTCGAATTGCATTTGGTACATCTACAGCTCCGTTTTGCAACAAGGAAATGAGCTTTCTCCTCGGTGAGTTATTGCTTTATTATACTAAAAGGAACGTAATATACAATTGACTGTATTATATATGAATATCAGATAAACGAGAAAACTCAGAACTGTACAATTGCTCAACTGTTATTAACCGTTAAAAAATGCCCGACGTCATATGTACACAATAACCTATAATAATTTTGAAGGATTTGAAATAATAACAAATGAGACAAAATTATCGTTTTTATCAAACCGCCTTATCGAGTCTCGCGTATCGATGCTTTTTTGTTTTGATCTTTTTCTTTATTATCATAAGTCCCTTATTAATCCCTTCTCCTCCTCCTTTTACTTCTTATTAAACCCCTTCTTGTAGATCTATGTCTGGGCGTATCGTAAGCTTGGTATGGTGGACATTTGCGTGGTTCGTGGTGGCAATGTACACCGCCTCGCTTGGTGCTGCCTTGATTTTATCTGAGATCAACTATCCTGCTAACGAGCTCATCAAGACCGCTCGATGCCCCCGAGTAAGTTGCATGTACAATCTCTAGCGACATAGTTTATAAAAATCTCTCACATCCATTGTGAATTTATAAATGATAACTTAACCATATTGATATTTACGTACTACATAATGTCTACAATACTTGAATGTTATGTTTTAAGAGAATGTTTTGTCACCATTGACGTAAGATTTTTTTTTTATAAAATTTATTATAATATATATTATTTTTTATAAAACAATTATTATAATATGTATATATTTTATATAATAATTATTATAATATGCGTCAATATGTTCGTACATTTTTTTATTTAGGATACCCCTTACGGCCCTGGACCTTTAATTCCCCAACAAGCCGTGGAACGTCAAGGATCGGTATTCATCGTGGACGACATGGGAAACACCGACATGAGCGGCAACTGTGAAGTCATTATCAACATCCAAAAACCGGGCCTGCTGGAGTATGCTGTCGCATTTCCAAGGGGTTCGAAACTTCGGTGGGCATATTATTTAAATACATCAGTTAGTTGCCTGCGCTGTTGTGCGACGCGTCTCCTATTTGTATTAAACCATGTAGCGAAATTACGCAACGCGTTTTGCTAAGCGAGTCACTGCGTGGCGACATTCCACTGAGTTTTTGTATTCAATATTGTAACATGTGACATGTGACATAACGAGACAAACGATAATTTACTTTTAGAGACGGCGTGAATATTGCGCTTCAAATTCTGAAGTCAAACGGCAAGCTAGCCGCAATGATTACAAAATGGTTCGTAAGGGACGAGTGTGGAAATGCCGAGGTATGTAGTTGTGTGTGATGGTGGAAATATTAAGTCATTGTACTCATAGAAGAAGGAAAGACGAAAACATTTGATCTCAATATTTACATCACATACTTTATCCTTAAAATTTCAATCATATAAGTTTATAGGTAGGATAGGGATATGTATCGTGATCGAGGCGCAACGAGCACGCTACTTGCACTAACAAATCGTGGCAAGTGCCGTTGTTAATAGAAAATAATTGGACCTCAGGTGAACTTTTTTGGTATGATATCCTGATATTATAACGGATGGATTTTTTTTGTAAAATATTACCAGTTAAGTGGAATATTACAACTTCGAACATTATAAAATTAAACACCCCTCAGATATTCAATATTGTCAGAGACAAACCGGTCCTGAAATCAACCCGTGAAATAACCATCATCATAGGCCTACTGTCCACTGCTGGACATGCGCATGTCCAATAGCGCGGCACTGGGCTCGATCTTCAGCTCTTCACATGCAACCGCTGCCAGCCACTTTGCTCATATCGTCCGTCCACCTAGCAGGGGAAGGGGGGAGAGGGTCGTAGACTACGTTTGCCGAAGTGTGGTCTCTACTCCAGAACACATCAACTCCAACAGTTCTGCGACAGATATGACCCGCCCACCACTGTAATTTCAGCTTGCTCATCCTTTGGGCTATGTCGATAACTTCGATTTGTTGTCGGATCACCTCGTTTCAATGTCGATCCTTCATTAACACGCCGAGTATAACCCTCTCTATAGCTCGCTGGGCGAGCCGAAGATGGTGAAGCAGTCGCACCATGAGTGTCCAGGTCTCAACTCCGTATGTCATAACAAATGGGACGAACTCATTGAAGATTTTGGTTTTAAAATTTTGCGAAGACTTCACGAAGTTTCTTATATGCTGTCCAGAAAAGCTATATTCTTCTGCAAACCTACCTCTCCAAATTTTTTCTACCCAGCTGGAAAATTTGTCGGACGCAGATATACTCATGAACAACCTTGAGAGGGATCCCAATTAGGCCAATCGGTTCCGGGAGCTCATTTTCATTGAACATTACTTTGAACGGGGCGGGGCATAAACGTAAATGGCGAGTACCTCTCACACTTGAGGTTTGCGGACGATATCCTCATCGCGGCTGAAACCGTACAGGAAATGCAATTTATTTTGAGAAGGCTGGCTGATTCTTTTGCTTGCATCGACCTCCTGTTGAAGTTGGAATAACACTAAAACAACATAATACACTAATCATAAAACACTCGTATAATAAAAATACAAAAATAGACAAATATTTTCTGTATCTTTGAATTCTAATTTTTTTTGAGTTTATGTATCTAGGGTGTAAGTATCTATGTATATTCACCGATTGGATTAAATACATGTTTGCTTTTTAGCGTTTTCCACATGCTCAAGAGATGAATTTGTATCATCTGTCTGGACTCTTTTATGTGTTAATCGCTGGATTGGTGCTGGCTCTGATTGTGGCTCTTCTGGAGTATCTCGCTCATGGGCGTGCCGAAGCTGCTCGTGCTAATCTGACACTTCGCGCTGTACTGAACGCAACGCCGCGTAATCCGGAACCCTCAACTCCTCGAGCGCAAATCACGCAAAGTGAACGCGAACGCCTGGATTGGAATGGAGACGCTTACCCTGGAGTAAGTGCACTGTGTTCGTTTACTAAATAATAAAATAATACTTAATACTCCAACTGAAACCACTTTGAAATAGTTTTGTGTCATAATACACTTTTTTCCACAGTACTACAGCCCCTCAAGTCAAGTCCAGGAGGAGACTGCTCTGGATGCATCCTTCTCGCCAGTATGATGCTTAGCCAGGGAGGGCGTGGCATCCCGACGCTCTTCCTTCCGCCGGCGACTCTCTGACTCCATCGAGCTTTACCAATTGTAAATGGTAATATCCCATGGAATGTTGAACATAGCGGGGCAAAAACCTTAACCTCACACTAGCATAATAAAATCGTCACACAATTTTCTGTATATGTATACAATTACAATAATCAATACAATGGCACCTGTGTACACGGAATTCAAATAATGTTTTTGAAGTCACGATTCCAATTCATGTATACAGAAATATCGATTTAATATCTTTACT
Source organism: Mimoniades versicolor eupheme (assembly GCA_018245635.1). Taxonomy (NCBI): domain Eukaryota; kingdom Metazoa; phylum Arthropoda; class Insecta; order Lepidoptera; family Hesperiidae; genus Mimoniades; species Mimoniades versicolor. Next base: position 9,526 of record DWDW01001132.1, read on the forward strand.
GTACGTTCTACCACAAATAATTTATAATCACATACTTTATTAAGGGTAGAAAGGTTTCCTTTTATTACTTCGTTTAAAACTTCGAAGGACTTGCAGCGACTTCCAAGAATTTCATATTGTAACTTTTTTATTTCAATTCCATTCGATATTTTAACTTGACATGTGATGTATGTATTTTAAAATACATATATACATTATTTTAAGGAATGTTAACTGATCGCTACTGCCTACAAACTGGCATGATTATGGACTTCACAGGTACCAATTATCTAATGAATTTTAAAATATGACGTAGGAAATCCAGTAACTGTATATAAATAAAAGTTCGTCTCAATTTGACGTTCTTAAATCGTGAAATGCCTTGATCTGGTTTGCGCATCACTTTCGGTCTTAACCCTCATTCGCTTCGTCGTCGCTCTTTCAAATCCATTGTTTAATCGTGTAAAGTAATTAAATATCAGGGTCCTGTAAATACGTGTATAAAATGATACACATTTAAAATGCGACCACACAATTCGACGTATAATGTAGGTACTCGAAAATCAACCTTTTCCCTCGCGTCATCATTAGTACGATAAACATGAAATTAGTAAAGTTTATGTTTAGGCTCCCACAAATTTGTTTTCAGACAAGATAAGTGTGACTAGAACTGCAAATTACATTACAAAATTTAATATAATTAAATTGATCTACTTGTGTTTTTTGAGAATGGGCATATTCAGTGTTAAACTGACGGGCTTTTTGGCCTTTCCGATATATTTTTTTTGCTTCTATCTAAATGATTATATCTAATTGCTTGTGCCTACGAGTATGAATAAACATTATCTGTCTCCTCAGTAATACTCCTTTATATAATGTTCAGTTTTAACGAATTTACATAATATTATCGTAGAACTTCTATCAGTTTTATGGCAATAAATATTAAGGACAAAAAATAATAATCACATCTAGCTTATATTGCATTTATTGTCAGCACACAGAGAATAGTTGGTTGGTAAAAAAAAAATTGGTGTTCTATTTATAAAAGACATAGTGTAACAAAATTTTCGATGGTATTCGTAGTCTTGGAGAAGTCCCCGTGTGATAGGTAAATGGTACTTTATCATTAGATTAGAGGAATCTTACAGGCATACTCTATAGACATCTGTAAGCGCCGTAGATTTATATTTTATGGTCGTAATCAGTTAATAATTTGTTAAATTAATAAATATGATACGTAATATTAAGAGTTGTAATGGATTTATTGATATTTAAACTTTGATGAAATTTAATATTTGGTGTTAGATTTAGCAGTCTTATTGAAACTATAATCGTATAAATGTGATTGATATATTTTATTTCAGCTAAAGGACTGTTCGATTATTTCAAATTTGATGTACAAACTGAAATATTAAATAAGATAATACTAACATCGGAAAAAATATATATGTAAAATTTATTAGATAACTTGTCAATCAATAACAGATAAACTCTTTGTGAAACCGTGGCTGTTGTTCAATATTTCTGAAAACACAGTTGTACAAGCATAAAAGATTATTAAATTCATTACGTTAAAAAACAATACTAAATTTATTTGGTTTCTCTATCATTTAAATATATTTACAGTTAAATACCAATTAAAAATATCATCGCTCTGCATTCAAAGCAAACGGTTTTTACAATCCAAGCACGCACGGTCTCGCGTCGGTGTTGAAAATATTTCGTATGTATTAAATGTTACTAGTAGATACATTAATGTAATGCCAAAGGCAGTATACCTACTTAAGAAATCATATCAAATTTGACATTGTAATATGTTTATGCGGAATTCCTATATATATATCAAAAGTTCATATATTATACGTTACACTTCTTTCCGTTGATGTTGAATGTTATCCCATTTTTTCATTCTTATTTGCATAAACTAAAATAAGCTTCCGTCCTGTAGCTTTGTCAGCCTATATTTATAACACAGTTATAAGCAAAATGTTTTACTTCTACTCTTTGAATGCTAATGGTTTAGGATTGGATTCGTTTTCTAGTGTAATTTATAGTAAAATTATCAGTGTAATGCGAGTTGGTACTTTCATCACCAACTTGCAAACGATCGAGTTCTGTGATCGATTTAAAGAAAAAAGTGCCAAAAGTAATATTAAAATTTAAAGGTAAATTGTTAGATAATCGGATAAGGGATCTATCTAAGAAGGATTGTTAACATATGAGTAAGACGTGCAGTGGCATCCGTCCGGCGCTGAAAGTCTGACGTCACTTCCAGGTAGAGAATACAATCCTGGTATCCGACGCACATTGGAATTTGTGGACTGATTCCGCTAAGGTAGTTATTATCAGCGCAATCTCGACGTAAAGTTTGTAACAGTACAAATCAATGCTGGCCATCTAAGAGTAAATCGATAGCAAATCCATTTGGTATTACCCACAACTGCCCAAAACTTCCGACCAAAACTGATTCCAGGATTATATTTTCTTCTTCCAGCGCATCAGGCGCGGTGCAGTGTGCATTTTTGTTATGCTTGAAGAAAATGAACGTAAATTTTTCAATTCAATATATTTAAACGTTGGAAGTACCAAGTGCTATCACGTGTTTTTGGAAATGGAACTAATTTGAATGAATACTTTTATTTACATTTCCTTATAATTTTTTTTTCTTGTGTGTCATTTAAAGAACGTTAACCAAAAGCTCAGAGGAAATCCGGCCACAATATATCCGTATTTCCACTCGAGTGAACTTGATACGGAACCGAATATAGGCAAAAATGGAAAACGTATTATTCT
>DWDW01001133.1:0-12296 GCA_018245635.1 Mimoniades versicolor eupheme
CATGGGCGGCAGTAGCCACTTACCATCAGGTGGACTGCATGCTCGTCTGCTACTTCCATATTATAAAAAAAAATACAATTTTAACTTATACTTACTCAGCTATTTGTAGCTTTGCAGCACAGTAACACCTTTTATAAAGTCAATAACGCAATTTTCTAAAATTAAGGATATCCCTCTAATACTGTGGGTGGTTTTTCGCATCTCCTACATTCATTCGTTTTCTTTGATACTCGCCTTTTAAAGAAAGATACATACCTTTATAAACGAAGCATAAAATAAGTCTTTTACAATATAACCATTGCCGTGCTTAAGCCAATGTAGGTTTAGGTCGCTCATAATTTCTACGCCGTATCTTTTGTGTAGCGTTCGCCAGGAAACACAAATAATAACGTTCAAGAAAATATTTTCTTGTTACACGAATAGATAGCGTTGAAACACGTTTGATACGCAAATGTATTCAGCCGCTTCCCCGTATTAACATAGACGCATAAATCTAGAGCTGTGTTAGAAGTCAACGGCGACTACTGAATAATATTCGCGTAAATCAACCGAATTAATTATATGGGTATATGATTAGTGTACTTACATAATAGCGGATTTAATATACATATATACATAGATATTGTGTTGTCGAGCCAAGTTCCTAGCACAGTTGCAGAATGCTAAGTGTATCTGTCCTCATAGATCTAACATTCTTCTTCTTCCACGATATTTTTATGTCCGGCATACATTATTTATTGAAAAAAATATTACAAACGCTTTATTGGTATTTTTTTTAATGCAATGGTAAAAAAGTAACAACACGCCTGTAATCCCCGAAGAGGTAGACAGACGAATGTAGAACACTCCCAAAATTCACCTGTTACTTTTTAATGATGGTGGTGACTGGATTGTTAATAAATAAGTGTAAAATTATATATTTTAATATTTTCCAACGGGAATTTATTTTTTCACTCCTTCAGAAAAACTGTACCAATAAAAATGAGCTTTTTAGTTCAATAATTATTTCGATTTTTATGTTAACACTCTTTTTTAAAACTATAGTTAATTAACAATTTATTTATTTTATTAAGCTATTTCAAAGGTACGTAAATTTTTTATTTCTCAATATTCACATTTAGTGCGCGCGTGCCCGCTAGACGCCCCGTTTTAGCAATAAGTTTAGGGATCTCTTAAAATTATTAATTTTGGAAATACAGTTTCGGGGGTTGAGATATTTATTATAAATTTTCCTACTCTTTTTAGATCTTTTTTCAATTTCATAGACATTTTACCGTTTTTGAGATTGACCAAAAAACGGAAGCACTCGTTGTTTTGTTCGCTATATTGTTTATAATTATTGCAATTTTTATCAACGCCATTTTAACTTTTTCAAAAAGTTGCTAGACGTCAATCCGAACCATAATTTTCGGTGAACTCAATCAGAATTTTACAGAAAATGGCACTTGTAGCCTAGATTAACAACTATATCGGAAAACTCACTACAGCAGTTCTGTGACTTCATCCAATAAGTTTATGAATTTTGATAGATTCTTGTACCGTGGAAAACAAAAGATCATATACCTCGACTGAATAGATGAGATACTGGCTGTTCAGGCAATCAGAAATCTTTGAAAACCTGAAGTTATTAGTGTGGACGAAACATGTCAGATCCCTGAGATTAGAGATAATTGACATTCCATATTCTCAACCTACCCCCATAAGGGACCTTGCATGAAGATATCTTAATAATTATAACAGTTCATTAAACAGTCAACACTTCAGTACCAGATTTGTAATTTTAAAGACAATATCGTACTGGAGAAACTTTTTCAAATACTCTCCTCTAATGTCTTCTTGTAAATAAGACTGTGTACTCTGTACGCACGCTTCTAAGCTCGACTTTCAGCTCTTCACATCCAACAAATGCGATTCGAATTTTCCGTTTCAACGGTTCACGACTATACAGCGACACGACACGGTGAGTTGGCAAAAATCCTAAATAAGTAGATATGTGCGTTCACAAATGTTTATTTATGTAAACGCAAATAACGCATAACCTTCGTGTTACAACATCGTTGCCAAATACGAGGTTTCTAGAACAACGAATAGGATTATTATAATAATTATATTGCCTCGCCTGGTTCCTTGCGGGGTCGACAGGGAAGATCGAGTGTCAAACACCTGTAAACTTTCAGACCTGACTTACTTCTACAATCCTTCCTCTCTTAATACACGTATTATTTTAGAAACAGTATCAAATCATATACCAGTAAATATTCAGTATTTTATTTGCTATGTGATACATTAAATGATTTAAACGTATAAATTAGTTGGTAATAGGATAATTGGTAAACAAATTGATAGGCATCCATGGATTTAAAGACATCAAAAATTTATTTAATCAATGAACTACTGCTAAGGCGACAAAGGGTGGTTCTGGCGAACAGCCATTAATCCATACATCACCAGGTTTGAGTTTATATTTAGCAGTCTCTGTCTGTCCTGTATGGCACGTAGCGTAATGATACAGTAATAAAAATGATGCAGTTCACAATAATTGCGGTTAACTTCAAACAGTAGCATGCAACTGTTTAATTTTACGATTAACTCATCAAATCGTGTTAATAACAAATTTCCACGTGTAAAATACTAAAACAATTATAAAATTTCTTAACCGGCTCGCTTTTCTACTCGTTTGATCGGAATCCAATGAGCACGCTTTGTGCATCCGTCGATATTCTTCCTAGACATTCATACTACTTTCCGTTTGGACCCAATAGCTCGGATACATTCTTATACGAAGCGTACTTATGCGAACGACATAGTCGTGAGAATCAATTTAATTTTTGTTATAGTCATGGTCAAATGAATTGAATGTTATCGATATCTAAAAAATAATCATTATTAGTTGCTCTCAATTACTTGCTGAACATAGGCCTCTAATTTAAATAGAGGTTTTTGCATTTAATCCCATAGCTTCTTATTTCAAAGATATTGCTTCTTATTCCGAAAATTCAAAGTTAGAAAAATCCAATAGTCCTCTGGATAAGCCGCCATGAATACAAACACTCGATCAACGAGATACCACATTATGTATTTTTGTATTCTATACACAGTATACACACGTAGACAAGTAGTATTGGTGACGCAAAGCAATGTTTAACATGTATGTATGTATAAGCGACATCGCGATTCTTCATTGCAAAGACTATCTCTACTGACAAAGTTTCAGTATGGCTCTTGAGGTACAAACGGTATAGTTTTGTTGAGCAATTACTTTTAGACCGACGGCGCCGGCTGTGTGACTGTACTTGTACGTATTATTTTATCCGTAGCCTTTCAATTCGTTAACCGCTAACCGGCATCTGTGGCACTGCCTCATTCGGTCACAGATAGTGACGGGTGCCCAGTGGTAACAACGGCGATGACAAGGGTTGGACGTCAAGAACTGCTGTAAAAGCCTTATCATATCATTGTATCATCATCATTCATATTATCATTTGTGATCTATTGAAGCCTTAGTAGGTTTCATAACGTCGAAACCTGACGGACACCTATTGAAATATGTTTTCTTTTTACACAATTTGCCCTACGACTCTGCCTCTGTCGACCCTTGTAACTAACGTTGACTTCGACAGACCCTGAATATTCGCTCGATTTGTTTCGTGATAAGTGACCATTGCCATTATAGCTGTGAGTGTACGTCGGTTCGCTGAAAGATATCCTCGTTTTATCTTGCAACCAGTAACGGTCCGTGGTTTCGACTCCACAAAAGAGATACGTACTGTACATACAATGAAATGTTAATTGTTCATTTCTTTTAAAGAAATGTGAAATTGCGCGTTACATAATGTTGTGCTTTTTAAATGCATAATTATCGATTGATTTTAAGATTTTCATATTTTTATGTCCTATTTATCGTTCGTTATTGCAGTAATTTATCATCACGCTTGTATTTCCCTGAACAGGTAAGCAGAGGATTGTATTACATTTGCACGATTCATCAGTTGTGTGATGCAATTAACATACTCATATACATAAGACATGTAAGAGAACTTTATTAATTAAAAATATACGTTATGATTGATATTTTATTTAATAACATGTTTGTCTATTATTTGTTAAAATAACATTGGTCCTTTTGTAAGCTGTGAGAGGTCGTTACCGTCCACGAGTTATCAATATACACGCAAACAGGACCAACAAGCATTAACTCAATTTAATATAATTTGTATTCATCATCAAACATCAGCCTACGATGTTTAAACACTTCCATAACATGACTGAAAAACAGCACGCGAGTGTAGAGAAGTGAGTAGACACGCCTGCAATATTCACGCACCACATTGATGTTCATTTCAACACGACAATTTAATCAAGCGGCCCGTGTGCCCGCCGGTAGGTGCTTCAGCTGTCAGTTACATCCTCCCATTAGCGTCGTGTATTGTCTATCTCAATTGATGTCATTCTTGTTGACAGTTGAACCGATTGTTTTCCACAATATATCGGGGCTAAGACGTTTCGCACCTTCTCACTTTACAATTCTCCAAAATGTCCTCTAAGGTGGATTGGATTGGTAGAGCATACCAATCCACACTCGACACATGCATAAAAGTACATTAAATATATAATATAAAGACAAAATCCTTTTTTCAACTTGACAACTGTTTTCAACTGTGTTGACTGTGACTGTGACAACTGTGTTGTGGTTAGGTAAAATTTAAAAATAAACAACATGTAAAATTTAAAAATAAACGACATGTAAAATAAACAACAGGCAAAATTTAAAAATAACAAGTTCTGTACAACTCTGGCTTCTGTCATCGGTTTTCTACGAGTACGACACGCATATCGCATAGCGTTCGTTTATAATATATCCCCTGCCTTGGATGCTGGTGTTTCCTATAGTGTTACATTTTCTATCAGTAGAGGCAAAGAAAAACAATGCGAGGCACTCCATCAACATTTGGAATTACTCTGTCGACTCGAACTAGATGCCTTGTAAAATATTCCAAATTGTGTATCTTTATACATATATAAAAATAAATGTTTGTCTGTATGTCCTCGATGAACTCAAAAACTTCTGTACCGATTGTTATGAAAATTGTTACAGAATATATGTGTATTTTTCCACGGAGAACGTATGTATAATATGCTCATTGATGCCACTCGCCACCAGGTGGCGCTGCAGAGTAGCAACTTCTGCCCCGTTCAACCGATTGTCATGAAAATCAGTATGACCATGTATTTTTACACAGAGGAAACGAATATGATATTCGTATTATTTATCTCTTTTCTTCTCTTTCTCTTTAGTGAGAATTACGTAGTTTACCTCGGAACTTGAACTTGAACAAATAAGAACTTGAATAGGCGGTACGGAGTTCGCCGGGTCAACTAGTGTCAATATAAAATGTCTGCTACTTACATCATCCATCGATGCATCATGATAACTTGGTGAGGCGTTTCTACTACTTTCTGGGCTCGCCTGTAACAAACAAAGATTTTATTTAATCATACAGTACAAAATAAATTATATGGTAGCCTGTACGATAACGACATGTGTACAACCTGGTTGTTAAATACATAATATCGTGTTCATTCGTTGAAGTAATACCACGCTGTTTTATAAGGCATTTGTCAAAAACAATGTACAATTACACGAAATAATACGGATTGATTAATAAAATTTATTCGTTAATACTACTTAATAGATCAAAGAACAACTTGTCTTATACCGACTATACGCACTAGACATCTCTAAATTGCATAATAGCAAATTATATTTTAAATACATATTTTAAAACTTATATGTTTACTTAAGTTTAACATAATTGATAGTCAAATTCAACAATACATATTATTTTAATTGTAACGTTCACTATAGTTTATTAACACATTGACGCATACTTGACATGTTGTCTTACATACCGATAATAAAATAATATTTGCACATAGAATGAATAATGTTGTCTCAGCGATTGCGAAACGCACGGACCATTGAGGCGCGCTGTAGGCGGCCGCAATATCTGTGCCAGCTGCGTAAGTCACCTATTAGTATTCTAGGTGACAGTAGCTCCGCCTATTGTTGTTTAATCAAGAGTTACTCGTTTGAATTAATTACAGCTTTGTTGAGGTAATTTGTCGACAATAGCCGATCTCTACCGCTAAGTTGCGCGATAAACAGGAAAATAGGAGTGTAAATGAGATATACCTCGAATAGTCAATGCAATTCGATTATCTCGCTTTGATGTTTAAGTGATGGTAATTGATCGCCGTCGCCAGGCGTCTGTAACAACGAAGTAACTACCAATGCGTCACTCGACTTCACAAGCGTCAACACCGATCGCCGGTAGTTCGACTAGTTGAACGATGAACATACCAAAGGTCCAGCAGGGGAACCGCTGAATTAGTACTAAGGACTCATAATAATGCGACAATGAAGCCTTTTTATTTATGTTACTTGATAAATTTTGTTAAGAGCAAATACACGCAGATAATATTATTGTAATTCTTATCCATAAAAAAATTATTACGATCAATTTTAATCAACAATAAAATTCCTATTTCGGCCAAATGGCAGATCCATTTGGCCGAAATAGGAATTTTAGCTGGATGGTGAGAAAGTCACAAGTGTCTGAAACCAGCGTGCGTCGGTATATGAAAAGAGTGATAAATGTAATGGCATTTCAGGTTGCTACAAATACTTCTCGGTGCTGATTGCCCCATGAAAGGCCTAGCGACGTGATATAACGAGAGTAACAGTGGAATGGAATAATAAACACACAGATACGACAGTTTCAATCTCGTGGACCCAGTGAAGTATAATTTTTGATCGTTATAAAACCTTTTTCATTTTACGAGCGGCGGCGGACTGGATCGGTGTTAAAGAGAATCGAAAGTAATTACAGCAAGACATTTACGATGAAGCGGGAAAATGGCTCAATAAAGCCAGTCGGGCGACCGAGCCGGCCGCGATGGGCTCCATTTACTAAACTGCTATCCATTCGAGAAAACGTCTGTTTGCACTTCGGAGAGCTGGCATCAAACCGCGCTTCCCAGTTTCAACTTTATCGGCTAGAATTTAGTTTTCCGCACTCCGCAGAGCAATTAAGACTTGTTAATTTGTTACGTTAACTGCACGGCCTGATGATTAAATGCATAAGGCGGTGTTTTGCACTTTAATCTGTTTATTGCAGTGTGTCATGAACGAAAACGGATTAACATGTTGATTTTATATTGTTCACTGTATATCCGACTTTAGTTTGTTCCTGTCACTTTGAGACGAAGCTCGAGTCCAACAGTGGAACGATAAAAGGGGTTGATACCGCGGTTGTTACATTGGTTGTAAACAAATTTGGAATATTTCCCGAAGAAAATGAATTGAGGCAATTTCGTAAATATAGAATGTAAAAATCCCCACCATATACCATCGCGCATACCACCGCCATCAGCGGTGCGTTGTCGAGGTGTCCTCTGCTCACAACAAGACCGCATATGCACGGTACGTGTTATTGGTCACACATAAGGTGGCGTTGTATTCTTCATTTCTTACTGTTTCTGTGTCCAGTACGTGAGGCAGACATTGCATGTGACATTGTATTAATATTTAATTCGTATTATTATAATGGCACAATATTATGTACTCGTACATTTTGACACGACATTACATATCTTTTTCTTGCGATTTTATCGCAAGAATTTAAGTTCTAATTTTACGCATTTACTATTACACATGTGTCTGCTAATTAAATACAGTTAATAATTCCTATGAATTTGAAGTTTTTAATGAATTCCTAGAAAATGTTATGAATACCACAATACGCATTTATATTAAATGGGAATGCCAACAATAGAGTCTTCATAATAATAAGTATGGGGAAATATATCTGGAAAAGCATAAAGAGAAATGATATCGACAGCCGATGGCTTGAAAAGAGGAAATCTCTTCGAAAACGTTCTGGCAATTGGATATTTGCCATTATATATTTGTAACGGTGAGGGAGACTTTTTATGGTATCGAATGGAAAATTGAATTATAATTCACAATCCATTTGTTACAGATTTACTTAGACACTACAATAAATTGTATAAATTTAATTTTATGTTGTAGTCGAGTTCCAATGACTAGTAAAAATATATATTTTAATAATATAGTTCTCAAGCGCTTGTCCAACGCAACGAATCACTATCAACAAATGAACATTAATACGATTAAACAACTTGTCATTTTGGCCACTATTGACCACGATGTTCAAATCCCGGGTCGGGTATTATTGTTCCTAAATTAAATTTTCTAGTAAATATTCATAGAGATGGCTTGGAGTCTGGATTTCTGCTCCTTGTACGGCAGTAGGGTCATCCTGTGTCCCATAGATCCTCCTATAGTAACCGTAACTGGTGAAATATTAGAGAGTAGTATGTTATATATTATGGCCTATGTCCAGCAGTGGACTGAGATAAGCTGATGATGATGATGACACACTCCTCTGATTACCTCTTCGAGGATAACTAGCCTGTTATGTTGTTAATAATGTGAAATGTACGTATAGGTATATATTATTATATTACTTGAACATGTTTAATAATAGAATGTCAGTGAGATTTTTATTTTAATACATGAAAAGGAAAAAACCATAAACAAACGGAAAACTTAATAATAATTGATGACGGCGCGTCGACCGCACTCCCACAATAACTCAAGAAGATCGTATTTCTATTCATAACTCGAATGGAACAAATTTGTACGAAGGCATTAAAAATTTGCATTGACTGAATAATCGTCCGTAATTCGTAATTAATTGAAAATTGTTTATGCGGAATTTAATTTACGTGTTGTGATGACTGCTCTTTAAAATTCAGCACCAAACCCGACAAGTGAATTAAAATGAGATCCATTTGAAAATATTCACGGTAAAGTTAAGGGGTAATCATAACAAGTTGGGGTGATTTCAGGAACTTGTAAGATAAATTCAAATTGACAAATTTGACACGCGTGACAGACTGTGGTGACATGACTGAAAGATAAAATCCAAGCGGGGGTAACGGACACGCACTCAACACAAATTGTGTTCGTACAAGATAGAAAGAACATTTCATGCACGAAAAGAACAAATCGTTTCAGGAGCATACCGGCAATTGAATTTATTGAATGTTTAGCGTTATCCGGAGCGCGCGGGCCCGCTCGCAACAATGGAATGATAAATCAAGTATGGGGAGCGCGTGCCGGCGGGAGGGGGCGGGAGAGGAGGGCGTCCGGTGCCCGCCGCCGCACCAATACAACGATACGAGCTCTCAAAGGTGCCGCGATTAGGGTTCACTACACTTGTCATTCACGAAAGAGATGTACGCTCTGCTGTGTTCGCAATATGAGGTCGGCTTGAACGAAACAAAAACATCGTATGTGGGTTATAAATATAATGACACATTTGGACAACATAACCCTTTATTTGTTAGTGTTGAAAATCTTTTCTCTTATTGTACTCTATTGTTTAGTTCTACTGATAGTGTAGTAAACACGCAGATTTCATTTTGCCGAGGGAAAACGATTGAGGAAACGCAATGGTAGCTTCCGTCGTGATTTTGTTTGAACACTCAAAATACAGTATTTTCTACAGTACTTCTTTTGTAACGGACAGTTTTACATGAACGCATAAAAAGTAAAAAAATCTCAAGATAAGGGTGACAGCCCTAACGAACAACTACTCTCTTTAAGCAACAAACTCTCTGTTGTTATTCATTTGGTATAGACCACGTAGAATATTAACTCATTTATGTCCGCCTTGCCATACACTTCCGAACTTTTTGTATAAGGAAGTATACAATTTGCTCTTATTCTAAGTAATAAAGATGAACAATATTGTCAAGTCTTAAATTTTCCAAAATAAAAACTAGCTCTGAACGTGTCGCTGGAAGCTATGTTAAAAAATAATATCATTTATGTTATAATTTATATTTAAACATTAAGTAGATTCATTTTATATTCGTTTCGATCTGTTTATCGATCAATTGATTTCGATTTTTACGAAATGAAAACTATATTGTAAGCGAAACTAAACAACTTTATATTATTCGAATTGTCCAAAGCAGTGTAAATTATATCATCAAAGCAAATTAATTGGTCCTGTTTTTTTCAATTTCTTAGTTTTTAATTTAGACGTTTATACAAACGATGACAAATAGAGTTTTTCAACCGTCTAGACAATAAAATATTACGACAAAATTGTTTTAGATTTTGTTTTTGAAACCTAATTTGTTTCCAGTGCACTAAATTACCGCCTCTCGGAACACAGCTGGCCCGCTATTATGACGATATTATCACTCGCCTAAAATACTTTTAAGTCTTCAAGACGTGGCAATGACGTCTGATGAATAAAGCAGATGGTCATAAATTTGGAAGCCGACATCTTTTCATTGCCGTCGATTTTATAGCGGACCATTGAGGTCGTTGCGTCGTATTGAGTATACCTTACAATATACGACACTGTTCTGTATTCTCTCTAATACAACTTACATATATACAATAGTAAACAGAAGTTTTTCATATTTTTAGTCGATATTGGGTTGAACGTGTTTCTTAGTAAAAAGATATTCACTTGTCGAGGTAAACAAATCTATCAACCCGATGACCTAAGAAAAATAAGAAATAGAAAAAGTGTTAAACACGAAATGATAACCGTGTGTGTGAATAGAGGCCGCGCTCTCCGCTGCGAAATTGTGACAGATTTACAATTTTAAAACACTGCGAGGAATATTGAACGAGAAACAAAACCAACACCAATTTAATAATAATATTGTGTCAGCTCTGCCTTATCAACTATGTTGGCTAATATTTGTGTATTTTTGTTACAGATTCGTTCACGACCTACGAACGAAAAAATAACACTCGTGACAAATATTATTTTTAAACGGAATTCTTTTGTACTTATTCATAAGTTCTTTGTAAAAAGTATTTCCGAGCCCGAGTGAACGTTGGCCACTTGTCAAAACGATTTCACATTGAAATAGATAATCGTAGAGATATTAGCGCGACGAGTGATGTCGTGTCGGCGAGCAATAATAGTTCCGCGCAGCGCAGCGCGCGACTCCAACACGCGCCAGTCTAAATAAACCAGCAATAAAAATAAACGACCCCATTACTCAACCTTGTCAAAATAAAACTTTGAATATTAATTCGGTCGGACGAATGATCAAGATTGCATTAAGACGTATAAATTTAATGTTATAAGAATTAGAACCGACAATTAATTATTTTTCGATATCGTAACATAAACTTCGGAGAAGTTGAGGCATTTTAAAATAATGACGCAATCAACTCAATTATTTATATGTCTACTTAATTGATACTAAAGACGCAAGACGGGCGCGCTGTTTGCTACCGGGCACATGCTGGAGTTCCAATTTAAATTTTTGAATTTAATAAATATCGGAACTGAATCGAGGGGTTGTTCTTAACGGGCTTACTCGCTTGTTGTGGCCGGGAGGGGAGTCGGGAAAAATGGCGTGATAGCTTTTCGCCCCTCATTCGAAATTCTAATACTTTCCAAAACTTTTAATAGGATAGGACTTAAAATTCAAGGAGAATTCCAATCATTGCAAAGTTCAAACATCGGTTCGAAATCATACCCTGCGGCGGCTTACTGACGGCAAATGTTTTTCTATTAGCGGACCATTAGACAACTCCTATTAAATGATAGACCTATACATAAATAAACCTTCACAGCAGTTGTACTGATCAATTATTTAATCTGTCCGTACATGATAAGGCTGTCCAATCAACACATTAAACAGTTAATGACATAATGCTCATTTGAAATAAATATTTACAAAACATTATAAATGTCAATGTTTTATTCAGAAACGTATTGACTTATTATGTCTATCAATATAGTTCAAATATAATTAACATAAAGCAATAAAGCCGTTGATTTGTGCGTCCGAGTTATGAAATATGTATACATTAAGTATTACTACAGGTTTACCTACTGTCGGTATAGCTTTATATTTTATTGCAAACTTTAATAATATGAATTGCTAATGGCGTGGAGACGAAAATATCTCACGTTGCAAGTTGGAACAGGTTTCTCCGTTAAATCTCGTGTCTTCATTTTTGAATACAAATAGGCGATAAACAGACGGGTTTCAAAAGCAATAAACTTGTGTGAATCGTGTGAAAAAAATACTAAGTGGCCGTTATGAATATTTAGCACGAGAATTGTTTGTTCGTGACCTGAATTTATGCTGCATACAAAATTTCCTACGTTGTGATGCTACATACCTCGTACCTACGTGCATCGCACAGCGGAATAAATTCAGAC
>DWDW01001134.1:0-12290 GCA_018245635.1 Mimoniades versicolor eupheme
ACCAGTTACTTTTAAGTCCCACGATGGAATAGGTGGTGAGCCTATTGCCACATACCGGGCACTTATCCAGACTCCGAACACTACTAGAAAATCTCAATTAAAAAAATTTTAGTAGTGCTCGACCCGGGAATCGACCTCAGGACCTCCCGTTCGGCAGTCGCACTTGCAACCAACTCGACCAACGAGGCAGTCAATTACAGCTGCTTTCTCTTATTATACATATATCACTTTGTAGAAATGAAGACCATATGCTTAATTTCTTATGTAGAATTATTTAAAAAGTAAAATGTGTATAATCTATGTTAATTTTGCGAACCTACCAATCACATAGCAACATGGCGAGTACACAGTTAGTTTGACTTGAACATTTGTTATATAAATAAAACAAAAGGAATTCTGATAATAATTTAACTTCAGTAACTTTGAGAACTGATTGAGCATTATTGAGACTAGTTTCAATAGCTCAATAAGTTTCACATCAATAAGTTCCAGATAGCTCACAATAAACTATAACAAATTCTTTGTTTCTCTTTGAAATTAGTTATAAGTCTAAATTCACTTTAATTAATTCACATTTGGCTATCACTATAACAAACTGTGGAGTGGACACTAGAAGTCAATTATTTTCTGTTACTATCGCTTCAACATTTTTACCTGCGCAACGTAGGTACATCATAAGGATGATATTCGATTTATTTTCGAATAAATAAATATGTGTAATTACTTAAAATATTGCCTCGTTGGTCGTGTTTGTTGCAAGTGCGACTGCCGATCAGAAGGTCCCGGGTTCGATTCCCTGGTCAAAAACACTACAAAATTTTCTAATTTAGATTTTCTAGTAGTGGCTCGGAGTCTGGATATATTTTCAAAAAGTGTAACCTCCATGTCGTCTATGAACATGTGCAGTAACAAAAGAACTGCATATGCATTGCCGGCACTGAGGAGGAACTTTTTTCTCGCTGTTTTTGAAGAACCCCATGTCATGGCGCTGCGGAAATACCTCGGGAGGAAGCATTTTTCTGTAGTCTTACACTTCTTAATACATATTTTAAGACTTTCTCCACCTCTTCAATATCCACTAAAGATAAATAGTAGAAGACACCATTAAAGATCGAGTTCACTTTCAAATGTAAGACAATAAAGTATTCAATTTATATAAAAAATATCGTCCCGCTGAAAATTAATAATACCATTATCTACTTATAAAAGTGGCGGCTGGCGTAACAACTGGACATAATATTGCGCTTAAATTTAACGATCCGGGAAGACAGAAACGAAAAGCAATAAGATTTTTTAATGAACATATTAATAATATAATTAATACCGAGTAAGATTAAATCACCATAAAAAAGAGACAGATATGGCGAAGGTAAAAAGTGGGTGAAATATGTATATTGAATAAGCAATATCATAAAGGAGTAACTTTTATACAAAATAACCCAAACTCACATTAGATTGATACCGCTATAGGTAAAATGAGAAATACAATGCAATACGATACATACAAAACTCAATATCTCTTTGTCGTACTTCAGACAAAATCAAAAGAAAAATTTAAACTGCCGTACTTTCCCACCAAGACTCATCCCGGCACCAAATACGTTAAATACGTATGACGTAAAAGCTAGTAACTGAATAAACGACAAGAGGGATAATCAAATTGTTTTTGACATAAGTTTGACGAAAATCTTTTGAGGAGATTTAAGAAATTACCCGTGTACTCACTATAAATGCTAAAACAAAAATAAGTATTATTATATCGGGATCTACCATATACCAAATATATTTATTATTATATTTAATCGTATCTACTAATATACATATATTTTTATCTAATCTTGAGTTACCTTATTACTTCCTATGTTTCTTCTCCGCTTTTACTACTCAATACAGTTGATAAAAATATAGATTACAATAAATTATACTATTAAAATTTACGCTATCATCGCTATTAGCCAACAGTAGAGCAAGGTAGGTATACGTACTTTCGTGCGCCATGTCTGAGCATAAGTTTGTCGTATCCGGTTTCAAAATGGCGGCTGTATCACGTTAGGAGGCAAAAACTGCACATTTTGCTGGTAACTCCATAAAATAATGCTACAGATTTAATCCACATAGAGAATAAAATATAATTTGGATATTTATAATCAATTTACACAAGAAATTAAAGAAAACTCTGACGTATAGAATCCCTGACAGTTGGTATCGTACTGATGCCGTGAGTACGCCGGATGGCCAATCCGGTCGAAGCGAGTAAAGCACCGACTACACGTTGCTCGAATATCGGGAGAACGTTTAATATTTGTGCTGTTCAGTTTCATGATAATAATTATCTTTATACAAAAATCAACTATAATGCTATTTAAATAGAGTCTAAATTAAAATAAACATTAATTTGTCACTTATGTTATTTTAGATATTATAAATATTATATCATACCACCCGATAAACGACTTTCAATTCATTGTCATAGGATTGAAATTTAATTGAACAAATTCGTAGTACTGTACGCTTAAAGGCACGAAGCCCACTGTGTAGATGACGTGTATAATAAAACGGCAACGTAGAATCGGAGCGGCAACGTCGCGTTCCGAATCGGAGCGGTTCGGCTCTGCCTTATGTTCTCGTTTGAATGAATAATAATTTAAAATTCAAATTAAATTTCATTCATTTATTCTGTTAGAGATTAATAAACATTCTTTATGTTATGTTCGCCCAGTACATATTTTTATGCAATATATTTATTTATAAGCATGAATGGAGACCATGGAATAGAACCTAGGCTCGGCAAACGGATACCGGCAAGCCGTGGATAAGACGCAATGGCGCTCTTTTGAGGAGTCCTATGTCCAGCAGTGGACTTAATTACGATGATGATGATGATAAGCATCTGTGTATTATTTTATAATGTAAGTTTATATTGCTTCACACATAAAGTTGTGGATTTACTAATTTTCACGTTCAATTCTAATTCAACACCATTACGCCATGACTGACTTTATTTACATTTTATTTTGGTTTATACGTTATTCTTAGATACCATTGTAACACAAGTAGTTATACGAATTCAATATTCGACAGTGGAATCACTATTGGAAACTTCAAGCTCAAATATTACTTGAAACTGATTATTAGTGTAAATGTAAATCTAATCGTCAACATGTTGCTATTACATATTTTGTCATGTAATAATAGTGTGGTTTAATTCTTGTGAGTAAGATTCAACAAATTACCGTTTTATTCGAAGCGGTGTACAAATGAGCAGCGTGATTAATAAGCCGTAATAAGAATGTTCCTACACGTTATGAGCGCCCGGTATATTATTGTTGATTTGTTATATAAACTTTTGTTTTTCTGTTTCGATAGGAACAATCAATCCCCGTTTTTACTTGGTATACGCAGTTATGTGATTACTTACAGACTTTTTGCATTTGATACTGTGATTCTGTGCGTTGTAATCTTGAAGAAATTAGAATATATGTACAGTTGGGTCTAGGTTAGGATCTATTAATATATTTACTGAAGTGTACATTTTAAAAAGTGGTTCAGGAAACAACAGTTGTCAAACTCCTATTTTATTGCTTGCCTAGGCGAGAAAAAAGGATACTGTCCAAATTTCCAATTTCGGTAGTATCGGTTCTGCTTTGATGAATAAGTCACTCGAAAAACACCTCGCTGTATACAAATTACTTACAAATTGTTACATAATGTAAATTTCGAAAACAAGTCAATAGCAATTTTAATTTTGTTGTTGTATGTAATGTTCTTACTTTCATTCAAAATAGTTTCGTTCGTTGCGTCCGTCCAGCGTTGTGTGGTACCCAAAATTTTAACATGCTTATGTTTGTTGGGACTACAGTGTTCCTGCATTTTGGATATATCTACCTCACTTTAACGCAACGTATGTTATCTAGTGCAAGCGGGACACAACATCAATGGAATGAAGACACGTAGAAACAAATGTGATTAGTTGAACTGGAGCGTTCCTTTTATGACGTAATTTCTTTATGGTGTAGTAAACAAACGAGATGAAGGCTACCGATGTTATGTAATGAGAGCCTCTAGTGTCCGAAAAATGTGTACATGTGTATACAATGTGTATACATTGTCGCGTTTATTCCCCATAGGGGTAGGCAGAGATTAAGGTTTTCCATCCGTGACGATCCTGGCAGACATCTTTCGCCTCTTCTACATTTATTAAAGTGGTCATACACACCTTTTTTTCTTTTTTGTGTCCAATAACAAGGTTTTTTATGAGCAGAAGCAAAGGAGCAAATGCTGGCCACAATCAAATGTGGCCGCTGTTGCGTATAGCAGTCGTATTATTTTTAATAGGATTTTAAGAATAGAACTGTTAGTTCAGCTGCTTTATTTACTTCTTCATAAAGGTTAGTGGATTCGGTTGCTAAAGGAGATCAAGTTTCAGTCAACTTGACTAAATCGGTAAAATAATGGATGATGAGGAATCACCGGCGTGATGAGTCTGTAATAAGTGAGTTATTTGTCGCACGGTGTTCTATGTAAACTCCACAAGAGACCTGGTATGACTATATAAAAATAATAGAACGAAAAAAACATCATAAGGAAACTTGCACATTCAAGATTTCTTCATAATTCTTTCTAAGACCTGTGCAGTCTGCCAAACGTACTTCGCAAGCGTGGTAGAGCATACCCTCGTTGGCTTAAATGTTTACATATCGACGGTAAATCGTGTCATACATGTGAGAGTTTAGTTAATATTAATCTGTAGTCCTCGAGGAGGTAGGCACAGGAGTGTGGTACAGTTATGGATTTTTTCTAACTTAGAATTTCTAATTAACATTTCTAGTACTGGCTCGGAGTCCGAATTCATGCCCGGTGTGCGGCAATAGGCTCACTTCCCAATCCATTGTGGAATGTAAACGTAATCGGTGAAATGTGGGAGTGTACTACACGCCTCTGGCTATTATGCTACCTCTAGTTATTATGTGTTAGAATAAATACAGTTATTATAAGTATTCGTCATTCAAATTCGTCAAGCTAAAATATAAATATTATGGAATAGAAAAAATTCTCTTTCCATAAATAAATTGTAGACTTGTGGTAAATTTTGATACTTGTATGTTTGCGGATCCTCGCAATAAAAAAGGTAAAGAAGTAGGCTTTGTGGAAAGGGCACGATTTAAATCACTACTTTAAACGTCTGTAGAGTTCCCCGAAAATCTTTTCACCTGTGAACAGACAATTAAACACGTTGAGTAGGTATCAACTAGGGTCCTTAGCGAGTACGGACAGACACCCTATTTTTAGGGTTCCGGAAAAAACATGATGAAAAATGGTGAGTGTTAGTAGTTTTGTTAGTTGCAAGTGCAACTGCCGATCGAGGTGTCCTGCGTTCAAATCCCGGGTCGGGCTCTATTGGATTTTTCTAACTTAGATTTTCTAGTAGTAGCTCCGAGTCTAAATATGTGTGTACCTCTTTGGAGTTTGTAGGCGTGATGTTATATTTTTATTTATTTCAAGTATTTTATTTAAAAATAAATTTTAATATACATATAAATAATAAAAATAAAACGTGTATACAATAATTTTAAAGCACATTTACATTATATTTACACATTTAAAATTAAATTTAATAGAATTTATGTAAATAAATTTCATAGATTTATTAGAATTTGAATAGAATTTGAATAAAATGCCTACATTACGTAAGTACGTTTCTTGTGAACGAACAATAGAACGAACGAAAGCTGTGTCGTGGTAAGAATGAATGGAATACACAGAAACGTTTCAATTCCAATGGAATCCGATAACGACAGTACGTTTCCTATAAAATCAAATAATGTCAAACGCGGAGCTCGCTGTTGCCTATAAAATTCTTGTCTTGAGCTGTTCTCGGTCCGTCTAGATCTCTAGATCGACTAACGGAGACGCAACAGTGGGTCACCAAGGTCAGGATGTCGCTTACAAAAAGTATTTCATGTATTTCATATCGCTTGTTATAGCAACAAACGAACGCATACTAAAAGCTTAGATTTTTCCCAAAGTTCTCCAAGCCAAGCGAAGTCTGCTTAATTGTATTTAGGCCTTATAACTATTACGGTAATAATATTCATTCTATTATAATATAGAAAGATAAAAGATTGATAACGCTGACGGTAATAAAGATATATTGAAAGCAGTCAATTAAGGATAAACCTTTGGCCATACATTTCCTTTTTTTGATCATGTATTGGATATTTATAACATTATAATATATTTTTCAGACCGCTTAATTCACATTTCTTTATAACACAGAACTAAACGTTAATTTTCCTCCGGTTAACTAAGGTAAGAAAAGAGTGAAAGGGTAAAAGAAAGAAATGAGTTAAAAGAAAGTAAATTGAGGCTTCCTTTGCAAGTTTAATACAAAATGAATAAAAAGACATCTATAAAATGTATGGATGAGTATTCCAGTCTATTTTGATTTTTGATCTTATATAAACGAAAAATGTTACCGATAAATGTTAATTGGTTATGTTGACTGACTGATTTGTTACTGACACTGAAGTCAAGCCGCATTGATAAGCTAAAGATAAAGAAAACATTAGACTTATAATGATTATTATACATACGGAACTCACTTCACCGTCGCAAATACTTATATGATGTGATAGACTACAGTGTAATCCAACCCTTCACGTCGAAGTCTGCGCCGGAAGTTCCGGTCTGTTGTACCCCAATAGATGAAAAATGTGCTCATATGTATAAGCGTATCTTGTCTTGACTGACGAACCTAGACATAGGGCTTTAACATACCATAGGACTCAGTAGACATGATTGTTGGTTTGAAAACTCCGGTCTAGAATCTTCTAGAATGTTGACTATGACGCCATCTCAAGTCCATTGACAAATAAGCGTCGCAATCAAGCGCTCCGTCTACCGTGCGCTGCATACAGGGATGAAAACGGTGTCTCTTGCAGTTCAATGGCGGTATATGTATGTGGCAAAGATTAAATGGGAGTACAGAAGGTGTGAACCAAAAAAATTGTTTTGTTGGATCCATTTGATGTTATTTTTTTTGATATAGTGTTTAAGAGTTCTTACTGATGGTTTATTTAATACACCTTGTAATTTCAAGTCCATCGTTTCAGTGGCATTGTGTTACCATTGATTTTTCTAGGTTGAAATAGCCCAATATCGCGGGACCGTCAAAAGATGATTAGACAGTGTTATTTCAATTTTATAAATAAAGATGAGATCAAAATGGGTACAACCATTCTAGTCGTGGAAGAATGTGGAAACAAATTCATTGACCGCCAAAAACTTTTAGAGAGCAGGTTAACATTTGCAACACCTACAAGGTCAGCTTATGATATCCATGTATTGGGCGTTATTAAACAGAATTTGGTAGTTAAATTGTTTACCTCCTAGCACATTTTTGCTTAAATAACTTATCACACGTAAATTACTATTGGTACACGTATTATGGAAAAGGTGTAGTGCCACTTCTTTGTATTTAATCTTTGTTAATTTACGCATGAAGTCCTTTGCTTGCACGGTCCGGTGTCTTATGCCTTTGTGACGCCTTGGGCGCATACCTCAATATAACTGGCCTTAGTGCCAATGGGTACAATATCAGCCGTGTGAATCAGTAGCATGTGAAATTGTTGGCCTTATGTCAATTGTGTTTCAGACACGTTGGTTATATATATTAACCCTGTATGTCATTCGCAGGACAATTGACATTGTTTGCTAATTGTGTTAAGCGTTTGTTGCTGTGATTCGTAAAGCGGAATTCTTGATGTGACGGTTGAATCAACTTCAACATAATAATAATACAATAAGTTTAATTATTATCAATTCACTGTATTAAAAAATATCCTTTACATGTTTATGACAAATGGGTTTATGAGAAAGTATTCAGACTTTAAGGCTTGACTTTATCTTTAAATAAGTATATGTAAGGTGTATACTTACATATCACACTCCAGGGCTATAGAATTCATGTGTCCTTTCTATCATACTTCTTTTTTCCTATCATATCCTTTGACTCTACAAATTTATGTGCGTTTATAAGTTTAAAATATAATTTGCTATAAAGCCAAAGGAAAACATCATGCAGCAAACGTGTACACTTTAAAAATTTTCATACAACTGTCCCGTAAAAACTCTGCTGATACGCAATTGGTTAGCGTGACGGTACTATTAGCCTTGGCTTAAGTCAATATGAGAGGAGACGCGAATCTCGCAGTGAAACTAGAAAGGAATTAATTATTATTATGATGATAATAAAGACACGTATAAATACTATATTAAAATGTTATATTCGTTGGTTTGAATATAAGGGAACTGTATATATAACATAATAAAATAAAGTGACAGGCTTGTCGGTCCAGAGCTTGGAAGTGCGATTCTGAGCGAGAGGTCTTCGATTTGATCCTTGAGTCGGGTATTTGAAATTCGTAGTAGCAGCTCGGAGTCTGAATTTAAGCCCGGTGTATGGTACAGACTCACCGCCTATTCTATAATGGGGCGATAACCGTAACTGGTGAAACATGGGACTGTACTACATTCCTCTGCCTACCTCTTCGGCGAGATACAGGCATGAGATTGGGTTAGGTGTTACTAGATTAGAATATTCGTGTATGTTTGTGTGAGTATAAATACATTAAATAAAACTCAATAAAGCAATATTATGATTCTGATATTAATTCACTGTAGTCACCTACCAGCATATTTCTCAAGACATTTTTATAACTCAATAAATTCTTGGCCAGACGGCATTTCACAATTTGGTACGGTGCAATTTTATCCATTGGGTGGAAACCAGTGGAATGCGTTGTGAATTGTATATTAAACCTACACGTGGAAATAGTCCCTTATGCTACCAGAAGCATCTCTTGTAATATGTAGTGCTACTAACTTCTCACTGTTTGTTGCGTAGAAGACACTTGTTTGTATGTTTCGAAATTAAACTGGATTTTTTATAATTTCACGACTCTAAAATCTTTTTTAAAAAATATATTAGTTATAATTAACCTCTCCGGCCCCTGAATACTTGCGTAAAAATATCACGTGTTGTAATTAATAAAAGTGACTCGATTTATATAAGAAAATGCTCATGTCATTAGTTGCCGCTGCCGTTATTGGACATTTACAATTGTCTTTTAATAACAATATCAGTAGTAAGCAGTAACGATATAAATCCAGTTAGTATTTGTGTATTTAAGCGTGTGTAGTATTAGTATGCATAGTGATCTAGTTTGATAATAAACGTATTCTTGCTCTGTTGTCTCTAGCACGTAGATGGACTGGTAACCACACTAGACCAAACAAAATGTTTCAAAATCAACTACTTCACGATAGAAATATGTGTGCCCGTGACAAGGGCACTGGCGCACCATAAAGGTGTAGGTACTATTGATCGCATTTTACATGTAGATTGACATGTTCAAAAAAAATATACATTTTCAAAACAATTTACATGAGCCCATGGCTCAGAATCCCTTATAATTGCAGAATATTCTCACTTTGTAAGCAAGTAGGTGGCTCCAGCTACGCTTTTCGTACATAACAAAGGAAATCTTACAAATTTCTTTCACAAAGGTCCCGTATCAATTGTGAGTCCAGATGGAGTAAATTAGCTGCATTTAAAATACAAGAAAAAAATAACTACCAACACGCTAAATGCATCGTATACAAAATATATTATTCGAATCGCGTGCAACGACGCCTTATTTCATTCTTTTAGAGTTCCTCTCGGGAAAAAATAATTGTTTTATTGACAGGTTATTAATATTAGAATGTCTGGAGGTAATATCATTGTTTTTGTAGCGTTAATCTGCAGAGACAAATCCCTCCGTTCAAGGGTATGTTCCGTTTAAAGGGTATATAAACTGTTACATTGAAACATAAACCATTCTAACGTTGTTAAAGTTATTGCGTAGCAACGATTAGGTACAAGGAGAACATTAGAAACTGCATACAGTGGATGGAATGAGCGTTCGGGGCCTACGTTCGTACTAAACAGCATGGATTAGTGCGTAATGTACGTTTGTTTAGGACTCCTTTCGTATACACGTCAATATTATTCTAGATCAGTCTGTAATAGTTCTATAACTGACGTAAACAGATCCAACAATTAGACCTCAGCATAGATCTTCTTAATATTTTTTTATTCCGGACGCCACTTTCAAACATAATTATACTTAACATCTTTTAAAATGGTTTATTTTCTTCTACTCAATAGTTAATTATCAGGTTACCAAATCTGTATAATACAAATACGGTAGGTACTATGTATGTATTTCAATTAATATAGAATATCGTCATTATTATTTAAATGAAATAAGAATTATAACTATCGCGGAACCCATTACAAAAAATATATGCGTTCTTTTTCTATTTTTATTCCTCCTTACATTTCTCCGGATAATTTCTCGCTGCATTCTCGGGATTCCCTTTGCTTTGTGCAACTACATTATACCTCAATTACAATTCAGGATAGGTTTACGTTTACTGCAACATTGATGTCATAAATATCTTTGTGGAATTGGAGCGACATTACAACATACATTATTTTTGTATAAATTTCATTTCAATATCTCTAATATGTAGGTACACAATTATGGAGAAAATTGGAAACACGGCCTCAATGCACACTCCGTGATAGATTCTTAGAAAAAACGCTTTAGAGATGAGCTCATAGGCTAGATGGTGGGGCTGTAATATACATATTTATGTATTTGAACATGACTTGTATCACCAGCGACCTATTTCTTTAACGGAAGCAGCAAAGGACAATGTAAAAGTTACAACGTATAATTTACACGTAAAATAATTTACACGTTTGCTAAATTTCATTATAAAAGAACTTATTATAGACCGAACAGATTTAGCTCCGTTAAATTAATGTTCACGCGTGGACACGACACTGGGTGTTAGTTAAATTTGTTTTGTAAAAAATAACACAGTACAATTTTATTTTTGCCATCCTCATGCCTACCGAAGCATGAGGATAATCCGTTATCTAACATTATATCCGTGTGTGAGGTATAGGCCTGCTAATTGTTTATAATTTGCTTCAATAACTTATAACTCAAAAAGCTTTTCCAAGCTACTGAAAGATACTGAATGAATGAAGGAACTGGCATGTTAGGGATAGTTAGATATATAAAAAAATGGCGAACCCAGTAATGGCGTCACTAATCGTCTAAGATCCTAGATCATGTACTAAAATTAAAATTTCGCAGTGACATGATTGGTATAACAATTCCATAAAAAATAATTACAAATCTTAAAATGTTTTAAGGTTAATAATTAATTACAAATGAATGGTTGGTAAAACAATTTCATTAAAATTAATTGCAAATGTTTTCATATGTTTTAAAATTAATATTTGTAAGCTACATGTTTATGTTAACAGACATAATTACTTAAGGCATAAAGCATTATAACATGGATATATTATTTCCCTTTTAATTATAACTTATTTATCGAAATGCACTCTCATTTTCTTTTCTCTCTTCTGTCCGAAGGTCTAAGGGAGTCTGCCTACCTCTTCGGGGATTACAGGCGTGATGTTACTTTTTTTCTTCTGTCTTTTTACACTGCTTATTTAACTTTACTTTTACATCATCGCCCTTATTGTGCGTACAATAAAGTCCATCGCATTACATAGTAAGAACTTTGAGCGCCAAGCCCTACAAATACACCATAAATACGAGTACAGACCAATCAAGAATGTCTTTGACATCACGAGACTGTTATTATCTTGTGTAGAATAGTCCTATGAACGCCACTTTAAATAATATATTGTGTTCTCTTTGTAAGTGATTTGTATCTACTCTTTAATGTTTTTAAATTATGTAGATATACTAAATTCACCTATAGTTTAAATTCTTTAGAGCAAGCATAAAAAACTCCGCCGACAATCACGTATCAAGTACATATGTGCAACAACTGTATTGTATAGTGATACATACATATCTTCACGCCAGCTCTCTCACGGGGTAGGAGGAGAGAGCACCGATTGCCAAAAATCTCTATTCTTGCAGATATTCTCGCTTCTTCTATATACCGACGACATAAATATAATGTCTTTCAACGTTAACATAGCTATAAAAAACATTGGAGGCGTTAATATGTATAGATTTCACCTTCCAACGCGCAAGGACTGTTAGACTAAGTGTCACTCGGAACAGTGAAGTAAAAAGTCAGAAGGAACCTAGCACTTCTTAGTTACCGATAATGTGCTCGTGCAGATATGTAAAGATAGCCAACCTACACTGGAACACATTGGTATGATATTGGAGTGCATGAAAGGAGCC
>DWDW01001135.1:0-12289 GCA_018245635.1 Mimoniades versicolor eupheme
TAACTGGTGAAACGTGGGAACGTTCTACATTCCTCTGCCTACCTCTTCGGGGATTACAGGCGTGAAGTTACTTTTTTAGTTAGAGTCATGGACATTTTTATATTTTAAAATATGGTGTCATCATTGAATAATAATAATTTAATTTGCACGTAGTAATCGGTTTTACTCTAATCGATTTTTATTTATCTTTGTTCTACGTCTTTGTTCAACTAAGTATTCTTGTGAATTTTTATCTATTTCAAAGCTACTAAATTGTTACAGCTACCTAACATTTTTCTCGATAAAAGATGTCATTAACAATGTAAGTACAAAACCGTTTGAAACTCATCAAGAAAATCCTCATAAATAACACATAATCCTAACACTATTGAACTAAGTAATCGACGACGTATCATCTCGATTTCTATACAATTTCTTTAACTACGTCATTTTCAGTTTTCCATTTCCATTGCTGCTTATGGTCTCTATGTTCTTACAATTTGACGAGAAATCGAGCAATGGAAGAAGAGCGATCAATTTAAAACATCAAAATAAATTCAAAATGTATTTAGGTGCTGAGTCCGACAAAAGCTCTAAAGATTTAATCCCTGCATTGTTAACAGAAATCCAATTTAAAATTCCATACCACTTTCTGACAAAGCTTGATTGATTGTATCTTTAAAAGTATCGGAGTGTAACCCCCAAACAAAAATATGTGTATTCGTTCTTAGTGTTCCTATTGGACTTTTTAACAAAAATCTTATGTTATGTCGATGTTAACTTAATAGAAAAATGTAACCTACATATAAAAAATACGAACACAAATTTATAGATTTTCAAAAGTAGTGATTGAGACAACGAAACTAAAATTTAATGTTGGTAACGAGAAGCCGAGTTTTAAGAATCGGAATTGTTATTTAATATACACAAAATTCCGGCACTACGAGTACAAGCAATTTAATTTCATCGGATCCCTAAAAGATGGGATGCCAGTAGGTACTAGATATTTGAACAAAAAATCCACAAGTACCTACCCGACCCGGGATTTGAACCGTGGACTTCTCGATTTGCAAGACGCTTGCACTCGACAAACGAAGTACTTTGGTAAAACCAACTATTTTTTTTTTACTTGCATAACCCTTGCCTTCATATTATAGTATTGTATATTTCAGTAGGTACACTGAAATATACAACACTAAAATTCAAATATGTACGCCCAGTACCTATTGGCGAAACTATGACCAAGGGTTATTTTTACAACTATTTTTCTCCTCTGATCACCATCATTGTTTATGATAATACTCATCTGACGGTGTTGAAACATTTATTGTTTTAACCCAAAAAATTATGTATTCAAAAGTTGGAATCATAATGTTAACAAATACTAAATTTCTTTTAATCGTAGCTTCAAAGTATCAACGGATTAAAATATATTTAGATCCAAAGTGTTAGAAATATATACAATATCTAAATTAACGCCATTTAAGGGAAAAGCAACACGATAGAATTACGATTTCAATTTGTTTCGATCAATCTGTGTATATTGTAAATTTTGCGAAATCATGCTTCAGACTAACGAATGGTCTTATTCTTTAATGAATTGACCTTTCGGAGCCAATTACGCACCTTTCTCGTCAAACGAATGAATGAACCGTCTTTGTATTTCAGTTTCATACCTCATTTTGTCTTTTTGCTAAAAGCCGTCTTCCCGTGGACAATTGCCAAGAATCGGGCTGAAGAGATCGTCCATCCCCGTCTCGCACGCTGAGATAATGTTGTGTTGTCTCGCTCCGTCACAGAGAATTCCCTGAATGAAAGGACCTTTTCATCGTTTTGCAATACCACTGGACGTTCGGCCAAGTTGTAGTTAATATATTTACCAGCCTCAGGTCGAGTGGTAATGAGAATCTTCTTGATATTTAGATGGGAGGTCAGTTACCATTATACGTTTATATGAATACTGCTATGTGATAAAGTTGAGATTTATTTTGAAATTCTTACTATTAATGTGAAATCTATATGAAGTAAAATAATAACAATAATATCCTGTCCTGTCTGTCATGAAATTGTCTTTTTTGATTTGCAAATACGACTAATCAGAAGGTAATTTTTTATCCGCTTTCTGACTTAGGTATATCAAATACGTACACTGTTTCATCGGATTTACTAAACTTTCGAAACCCAAAAAAGTAGATAAAAAGCCCTTATCACCAATAAAACTCAAAGTGTAACGGTAAACTGGCTTTGACTAATAAATGTCATTCTTTAATTTACGCCTCTGCTAAGTATGGTAAATAAATTTACCATTAGGGTATGGTTACCGTATAATTGTTCTCGAACATCATTCTAGAATATTCATTACATATAAGATTATAAGTCCTCCTAATTCATTGGGCCACAGTTATGTGTGACGAATGTTAGGTATTAATAAAGACAAGTATTTTAAATATTAATTGTTTATACTTCTTACATAAAATTATTTAACGGATTGTGAAGAATCGCATCTATGCAAGAAGTTATATCATAGAGCTTTTAGACAACCTTTAAAATGCCATACATCACCATCATCATCATCAGCCTATTGCGGTCCACTACCGGACATAGGACTCCCCTGAGGGGTTATACCCATAATCCTCACACTGGGCATGCGGATTGGGGATCGTAGAACACAGTCTCTTGCACCACCTCCGCTGCTGCCCATAGGCGGCCAGGGCATTCAGCTGTGCCTAAACAGACTGTGCCATGCCGTGGTCTGCCAGCGCAAAGTTGAATTGCCTCTAACGAAATCACACTCTTATCCCAGCACGGGATTATGGGATGTAATTTTACTCCACAGCGATTCGGACAATACCACACAACGCTATTGATTACGTTAATGCCGCCCCCCTATGTATGTATAACTACATAGTATATTATATTTATTACCCACTTATAAAAAGAATCTTGTATACAAAAAAATATAACAATGTAGTTAAACACTATATTCGCAACCATTAACCAATATTCAACACAATCCCTCTGAATTGTGGGAAAACATTAAAGTTGGCAACACTAGCAACACTGCGTGTGCGCACGAAACTCGTAAAGTACAGCGAGACACGGCGATTGTCGAGCATGTAACAACGAAACATTCGTTCCTCGGGCCGCGCTGGTGTTGCCAACATTCTTGCTACATCTACCTAGTAAGATTGTTTCAAAAGCGCAGAAAAAAGACAAAACAAATGATCGAATGTTTTAAAGTCATAAGTCTATACACATTATATATGTTACTTTCATTATCCATTTTTCTATCAAAATAATGGATTAACATGAAAAAAACATGCACTATTATGTGCAAATACAGCACCAACTGTAAGAAGGAACGAACCAAAAAACACAAGTCTATGTGAATCGTTGTATGATATCGGGTAAACTGGCGCTAGAGAATCGATGATATTGAGTACTTAATTCCAACTCGATAAGTCACAGTACACAATGCCGCGTGGGCCGGAACATCTCAATCCGTGTCCGCGCTGGTTGCCCGCGCGCTCGTAAACTGCACTCAATTCAGAATTCTACACGCAAACCTACAATACACGCAGTTCGCAATACCCGAGAGACGGCGACATCAGCAAAACTATTAAGTACCAGCCTTTGGTACAAATTCAAATTTTACCTATACGAGTAATATAGGTCTAACGTAACATAATATCATGCATGTACTTTCCTGAAGGGGTAAGTAGAGGAGTGCAGTGCTGCGCCTATACCTATGACATTATTTAGTCCAGCAGATCACTGTTTAACTATAACACTATCACGCCAGATCCCTTATGAGATAGGCAGAGAGTATACAGTGTCAAATATCTCTATCCTGAGAGACATGACGTTGATACTTAACTTTATTTTTATTTTTATATATGATCAGTATATCAATATTTTCCGTAATATTTTTTATGATATTGTACTTATATCAACATTATGTTTTATTAAAACTTTTTATTCCATACAAGGATAGGATAAATATGAAGATGTAAATTTCTGTTTGCCATTTAGGTAGATTAAATATTCAATTGTTGCTTATTATAAATTTGTGTGGAATGAAAATATCAATACGATGGAAGAAGCGATTTAAACTCCATAAATTTTCATAATGTAAATTACTCTGTGCTGTGTACCTACATGATGTGGGTGGATAATAAAAATTAGTATTATTAAAAAAAAATAGATACTAAACTATCAAAAATTCATCCACTCGTCATAAGGCAATCCATACACCTCTTTATTACCCCACTGTATAATACAAACGTTTTATTTGTAACACTAATTTCAAATATATTTGTTTTCAGGTATCTACTCGTATGTCCGAGTCACGCGGAGTAAATTCCTATCGTACGATTATTAAGGTGGTTTTGGAATTGAGATAAGTTCATTGTTGGGGGAGCAACAAGTGGGACTTGTGTAGCGACCCGTTGTTCAGTTAGGGTTGTCGATAATTTATAATTTGAAATATAACAAAATAAAATATTATATGGTAGTGTTCGTTGAAGTTACAGATATGATGGGTTGAAAAGATAATGTCGTTATTCATCATTCTCATAGTTGACAGACATAAAGTGTAACTCTTAAATAGAATAGGTATCTACTATATATTTTTTAATATACTTATGTTTTATTGGTATGGACTACATTTATGATTCTTAGTGTTTTGTTATGATAATTTAACTGTTATGTTAATTTAATAAACTTTAAGAGATTAATTGTATATAAAGTACATACCAACCAACCACCTAATGTATGTATATTTATATGTATATGTATGTATATCTTTAGCTATTTAAATCTAATCACATCGAAGAATATTTACAATATGTTAAAAAATGTTTTGGGACAACCCTACGAATAATGCAACCCCAAATAATAGGGACGGTTTCCGTAAACATTTGTCTTGTTGTAAACTCGATAGGTAGTTCCACTTTGATTAATATCAACAAGTTATATTTCACTAAATCCATAAAATGTGTTCGTATTTTGGGTCGGTGCTATTGAATTTTTTGGTTAAAATTTATAGTAGGTAGTGGCTGCCTCTTAAGGGATTATAGTTGTGATGTTAAGTTCGTTAGTTTTTATAATTCTTATGTGTATTAGTCTATGCTAATTCTAATTATTAGTTCATACTTCAACTAGGTGTCTAAATATTAGTTCATACTTCAACTAGGTGTCTAAATATTAGTTCATACTTCAACTACGTGTCTAAATATTAATTCATACTTCAACTAGGTGTTGCGTATAATGATGAATAAACGGTAATTAGGTATATAGGTAGTCATACTCAGAAACAGTTTGATTAAAAAAACGCTCTGGTGAAAAATAGGAGACAATTGAATAATATTGTGCCAAACTTAAAATTTAAACAAATAATTTAAAATAATAATAACATTGCATTCAGCCAAAATTGAATGTTAAATGCGCAGAACACCGTAACAAGACAAAAAATGAAGTGTTAATATACATCAAACGCAGAATGACGTTTTAAAAATCGAATACACGACCGGATGCGGTGATTGTGAGCTCGAGTCGGACCGCGACGGAAGTGCAGGCGGTTTGTCACGAGAGGCGCGCCGGATATAAGAATATTTCGCGACAATGCCCGTGCTGAAACTGAAACTGATGTTTTTTTTCCGTTGTACTATATACCTGCCACTTGTAAAACATAAATAATATAAGTTTTGTTACACTACTTTCTATAACTTCGAGGAAAAGGAAATGGTTTTCTACATATAATGGTCTTTAAGATAAAAAAGTGGTTAGCACTGTTTGTTGTAAACAAGGGCAGATACAGGCAGGAAGGGCAGATTTAAATATAGGTAAGTATTTTAAGTACAGTATTTACATTTATTAATAAAATACCTACTTTTAACTTGTATCTATTATTATCATAATTCTTGTGACTTGACCACGACTATGTGATCCCCCTGGCGCCTAAGACTCAGAACACTATTATACAGTCACGGCTGCTTAGCACATGGTAGGATACGTAGTCCAATACTGAAAAAAAAGGCTTCAATTTTTAATCATACAAGTTGCTGAAACAGGTTTGTAATAAAAAAATCTGCATAATTATGTTAAATACTCCGTTGTTTTCTTTAACTAAACGTAGGTACCTACTAAATACTAACGTGAAATGCATATGCGGATAATAAAGTACTTAAGTACATGCAAATGAACAGACAAACAATTATTTGTATGTGTGTGTAATTGAAACAAAAATATTACGATAGAATTTGTACTCACGTTGTATTAAACGATACATACGTATTTTTAGTCGACACTGAGAAATCGTCGACTTGCGAAAATTTTCCGCTCGTGTGTTTTTAACTGCAACAACCATTAATTGAGCCAAATAGCATTCAATCAAAGTATTTGTTTTGTTATTAATATAACATGTTATGCTTTTAAAGCTATTAATTTGCGTTTGTAAGGAATTGTGGATGAAAATTATTGTTTGCTATGCTTGGATACTGTCGTCATTTAATAATGACAAATGTTATAAAATTAAAGTGACATTTAGAATTGCGCATGGATTTAAGTAGCATAAGAAATTACTCGTGACAATAATGTTATTTCACAAAAGTCTTACCGCTGCTTACCAACGCTATTGTTCCAAGGAATACCTACATTGAAAATAAATCAGAATTTCTTAATGTAAATATCATATTAGGCTTCCCATTCTTTCTTTCGGGATCGTATTGTTCTACTTCTAACGATTTTCAGAGCTTCACCCTGTAGCTCTCGTTTGAAAGAGGGTAACAGTTATTTAGAATTAGGTACGGCCAGCCGACATCAGACCTATCTGAAATTGTTATTCTGCCCCAATTAGCATGACAGTTACTCAAGTTCTACTATAATGGAAACTTTTAAAAGGAATACCTTATATGAGTAAGTACAGGTTCCTAAACAGTCAAAACATATAGCAAAATACATTTTGGAACATGATGCAGGTCATAGGTTTTTTAAGTACACATTAGTTTCAATCTAACTGTTTCTTGTTGCAGTCAATTGACACCACAATCAACTATAGCTTAGTTAGTACACGATATAAATCTATTACTGACCATATTTCAGTCAGGAGCAAGTGGTGTGATATTAACCGAGCCCCGACACAATACATTTCCTTACGAGCGCTACAAGTATATATCATCCATTATAGATTGTGTACCGGATTCTGCGAAGCGTGTACCAAAAATAGTATCTTGCATTAGTATAATTGTCTCTGTTAGTTAGAATAATGTACGCGCACCAAATCTAAGGCGCTAGAATGTCGCAAATGATATGCTCCACGAAGCAATGTGTACTGAGTGCAATCAAATTTTGTAGGTATCTATATATCGTTTGTTACCACTAAATATTATTCCTCGTACGTATTTTGTATGCACCTTAGATAAGTTTTGATTTGAACTTCCTTTGTTTTATTTTTGTTACCTAATATAGCCACAATACAAGCTTCGGTCACTTTTGCGCACAATTGACATTGGCCATTTGGGTTCCATTGTCGCTGATCAGAACTGAGTCGGATTGTGTCTAATTACTTTCCTACCCCACTTTTTCAAAATAAATAAGATGCTCTTTGATAGGGGCAGCGAATTCTGGATAAAGCGTTCATCACAATGGAATATATTTTACATAATACCTAGGCTCGAAACCAATATTATTACATATATAAATCTTAATCAAAGTCAATTGGTACCTAAAAAGTTTGCCACTAGATATACTAAAGAGTTATAACAAACTGAAGCGCATGCATAGGTGTCCGCTAAATTCATAATAATACATATACATATAATACCTAACATATGTACATACAATCGCATTGTACCGGCGAGTACCTACGTACGTCCGTCCGTGCGCCCGAAGTCCATTCTTAAGAGAGCAATCTCGGAATAGATCACAATAATTCATAACGCCTGTGTGCCCACTTCGACAATATAGAGACAGGAATACTGTGGATTGGTCAATTGATATTCATGTCGAAAGTAATAATCATTTTTATTATTTTAATTCTTACTGGTGAAATGTGGGCATGTATTACACTCTTGTGTTTCCTCTCGGAAATTATAAGCGTGATGGTAATAATATCAAATAATAATAATAACACCTAATAAATGTAAATTTATTAGGTGTTATTATGTGACTAATAATAGCATCTCACGTACAGACAGCTCCGTAATTATCTCCCGTAAATTGCGGTGTCAAGTGCAATTAGATAATGACAAATAGACAGACCTACTATTAGGTTTCAAGTTGGAAATAAATTCGTAAACTTATTATACACATGTCTGTTTGTCAGGAACCACATTCTTTACACATCAGACCTACTTAGAGAATAAAAGTTTATCGCTAAAGTATGATAATTATACGTAAAGTCATGAATATATGTATATTTCTATATGTCTTAAGATTACAATACGTACCTAAGATATAATTAAATCTGTATTCGTTATAAAAGTAGGTATATAGGTACATAAGAAACAAAGTGTATACTCATTGTATGCTTTAATGAATTTTCGCATCCGAAGTTACAAAAACGCTAAAGAAATTGCCACAGACGAACCGCCAACGTCTAGTCCGCACAATCCAACGAAAGATCGTATTAACTTTGCAAGTCTTTGCAATCTGAAAACGTACTTAGAACATGGCTTGTTCAAAAATTGTATTCCTGCTTATAAAATTATTGATTATTCTATTCACACCATACGTTCCACCAATACGTTCCACCATGAAATAATGGATGAGACTTTTTCCATACACACGTCGGTAACAAATCCAGACTCTGAGCTACTACTAGGAATTACAATTTAGAAAAACCCAATAATACCGAACTTGGGCAACTAACCCAGGAACTTTCGCTCAGAAATCGCGCTTGTAACCACTCACAACCAACACACCAACCACACGCAACCACAAAATCACATATGAAACTTGTACACAAAATAAAATATAAAAAAGTAACTTCACGCCTGTAATCGCCGAAGAGGTATGCAGAGGAATGTAGAACATTCCCACGTTTCACCAGTTACTTTTAATATAAATATAATAAAATAAAATATATTATAATAAATTAAAATAAAATATAATATGTTCATATCACATTAATTTTACAAAACTACTACGCATAAGTGACATTCAAACATCATCCTTAATAAATTATTTATGCAACCGAAACAAAAACAATGCGAATCGCATACCGGAAAATCGTCTGTACAGACGCATTACAATTAGAATCACTTAACGAAACACGACGCCTTGGCAGTTTTATTGTGTAAGAGCTGACACTATGTGCGTCGACTAATTCTTGCTAGATTCATTCTCTGTTCAAGTAGCATTAGATCGTTTTGTATTAATAATAGTTTATGTGTTTTGTTCTCAATGTGCTATTAGAATATTATCATTTTTAGTTTTTGTTCTTGGTAACTTGGTTAGTTCCGTTTCTCGGACGTTCTCTTAGTCCTGGTATTCGAATCGGTTGTCAAACATTTTTAATCGTTTTAGTAGCATATTAAATCTTCACTATATATCCATATGTCAAAAATCCAGAATCCAGAGATTAGAGCAAATTGGAAAAATAATAAAAGAGAATATAAGCATGCAATCATGTCAAAATCTACTTAGAAAGAAGACACACTAAATTCCTGATTTATATAAGCAGTTCTGTGGAATGCCAAAGGAAACGCAAAGTTGCCCAATTGTAGATACACCATTTCAGACGTACCTACTAACAAACCAGCTGAATTATTATAGACCTAATATGCAGTAACAAACCAATATTTCGATATTACTGTACAGACACAATACATTACGAGGCAAATGAGTTAGGTCGCTAACAAGACATTGTCGCGAGCCTTGTTAATCTTATAACGAGTCGTAAACCCGTCTGTGAGTCCCGTCTAACAATAATAGCTTTGTTCTCTACAGTGAAAATCATCTATCATGCGCTTATTAGGAGCCGGAGATATAATAACATTTGTAAAAGGTAAAAATAGTTCAGGTGTTTTTAAGTGATTGATATGTTGAAGTTGAAGAAATGATTTTTGGTTGAAATCTACATGATATTAAAATATTATAGTTTATAAGAATGTGTGTCTAGGGAAAATTCAAGTTTCTGTATGTTTGAAGTTAGGGTTTTTCGTGAAGTATGTACCTATATTTTAATACTGTTGTAAAGTCAATTAATATGCTGCTAATATTGTAACATTATTAAAAACTGTAGCAAATACATATTAATACATACTATGATTCTACACTATATTTTAATAATCAGTTCCAATTCATATGTTATTCTAATAAGAAAATATTCTAGTTCATACCTATGCATTTCTTACCTTATATGGGATCCTACCCTAAAAAAATATCTGAAAATTTTCGTTGCATTTAATAAAACTTTAGAATAAATGAAAATAACTTGACTATACTACTTGTCTATTATTTATAGACGGATATAAGAGTTATGTAAAAATAAATGTGCCCTAACTTTATTACAAAGACATTAACCTGACAGTAAATAATACTAATACGCGTGTAATTCATATGACAAGTTAGGAAGCAACATAATGCCCGCGGAATTCTCTTTCAAATCGGACGCCGTCATTGTCCGCGAACCCGTTAAAACTGTTCCCATTGAGACCAACAAGAACATTGTGGGTAAAGCCGTAAAGCTGTCTGTCTGTCCGTTCGGGCGTAAACAATAAATGCTTTGTACTAAAAGCAGAGGGTTGGTTCGAACGAGAAAGTAAATTTTAACAGTTTACGCAACACTGTGACATTTTAAAATATAAGCAACAGTGCCTGCAATTGAACAACTTTAATTGTATTTTATAGTGTTTTCACTTTATACAGAGACGGATTAGTAATAATGTTACTGTTATTTTCAGTTATTTAGTCAGTTAGTCAGTGTTAGAATCTTGCGACAAATTTTGGTTTAATAAGAGATTTTGTCAGACACAAAGTATTTCATTTATAAACACGTCATGTGTATTAAACAGTATATTTAATTAAATGCAATGACTATGCAACAATAAATATTGTAAGTACCTATAAATAATGTTATCTGAAGTAAGTACTACCTATACATATTAGACAAATTAATATAAATTTTGTACCATAAATTACCATACCAGTACCATAGATTTTGTAATGGAAATTTTGTACCATTTAAAACACAAACTTTCAGGTAGGTATTTTTTTTTATACATTACTAGTGATATGCTTTTCTATACCTAGACAACGACAAAATACCTGGTCGATTATAGATGTCATGTTAGTACAACACAAACATTTCTCTTGTTGGTCTTGAGGAAAAATAGCGAAGTATTAATGAAGATCCAAGTTATAGAAATTATATTCAACATCTTTATTAATTTTATACTGATATCACCAATACCCCTTCACAAATATCCCTGTCATAAATTGTGACCACAATTGCATACAGTTTATTCATGTAAAATGTATCGTAGTCGCGTGAAATTTAAAAATGGAACAATAAATTATAATGTATCGTCAATCTATTTCTCTATTTGTAGATTCCTCGAATGATTTTTCGCTCAAATAATTTTATCTCGACAATTATCGGTTCCAATTGAACGTGACACTAATACTCTGGCATTATACGGCTTACGCTCTGTCTATCCAGATTTTCATCTGTCTCTTGGGCCACGGGCTGAATTAAATACCACAATACACTTGAGGAAGTTTGACAGCTAAAAATGTTTATACGCTGTATAATGGATTGCGTAATCTTGGAGGTAGCTTACGAGATGTAGGTAACATGCTTGACATTTCACGGGAACTTAAGTGTAGAAGAAAAATTGAAGATCGTGTAATACAACAGGTATGTAGTATGTATCATAGTTAAGAGGTAAGGAACTATTTAAGGAAGAGTAAGATAAATTTCACATGACGTATGTAGAGTAGGTATACACGATAATATACCGAAATTTGCGGTTAGTGTCTACTCTACCAAAGTACTTAAATTATTTCCGCTTAGAAAAATGAAATAGGTACGTTAAGCAAAAGAAAATACTTTTTTTTCTTTATATGGGTAACTATTTTTAATTGCGAATCCGACAGATCAACAAACGCGTGCACAAAATTGTGTCCCAACCGTATTTAGCCACGACAATTGACTTTGTCCACAATAAGTCAGACTCAAAACGGATGCCAACGTCAAATGTATTTACGAAGCTAAAGGATATTAATTACAATGGAGATGTTATTATTGTATCGGCTCGGACTTCACGGTATGAGCTTCATATTATTTCTTTTACATACACTGATCACT
>DWDW01001136.1:0-12285 GCA_018245635.1 Mimoniades versicolor eupheme
GACCCGGGAATCGAACCCGGGACCTCCCG
This sequence comes from Mimoniades versicolor eupheme, assembly GCA_018245635.1. Taxonomy (NCBI): domain Eukaryota; kingdom Metazoa; phylum Arthropoda; class Insecta; order Lepidoptera; family Hesperiidae; genus Mimoniades; species Mimoniades versicolor. The sequence continues at coordinate 30 of DWDW01001136.1, forward strand.
ATTTTGCAGTCGCACTTGCAACAAACACGAACAACGAGGCAGTATACGTGTACCACCTCAAAGATGTGATCATAATACATATATCCTGCATTCATAAAGCCTAGTTATGTTTGAACTTGACTATTTTATTTCGTATTAATATTACTGGATATTAAATATTACTTGATAATAAATATTACTTGATATTCAATATTACTTAATATAAATATTACTCAATATTAAATATTACTCAGTATTAAATATTACTCGATATTAAATATTACTCAATATTAAATATTACTCAATATTAAATATTACTCAATATTAAATATTACTCAATTTTAAATTTTACTTATGATTAAGTAACGCACACAAGTGATGATGAAAATTACTCGTCCATTAAATTTTTATAGTTTACATAGATGTTTCGCCATTACAGCGCAACACTGTTGCCAAGCATCGGGAGCGACCGGGAAGTAATTCCACCCGATTCCGGCGGATATATCTCTCCCCGAGCGCGGAGACCTGCGACTAATCGGTTTGTCATTTCCGCAATCGACCGCCGCGACGCCGTTTTGAATACTTAATATTCGTCCTTTGTTTACGCCGCTGTGTTGCCCTCTAATTCGTCATTGCCTTCCATGTATTACGGGAAATTACAATTGCGAAATCTCGAAACAGAAAATGTCATATGAATAAGCGAAACACGGTAAACTGTTTTGTGTTCAAAACCGACGTGTGTTCAAAGCGTGAAGAACGTAGAACAAGGATAAAGATATTTTGCACTCCGTGCGTACCCTGCGAGTGATCTAGCGTAATAATACAATAACAATAATAAAATATTATGACAAACAAAGTACAATGACAAACGCTTCATAATATTACAATGTCCATTTTGTGTGAGCTCGTGTAATCCAGTAGGTACAAGAACAGAACCTAAAAAATTCATGTTTCAAATTAACTAGGTATTTGCCGTAAATTGAAACGAATCTCGCGAGTTACCAACTTTGGAACGTACCCACCTCAATATTTCAGCGCTCAAGTTGCCTCACTGCCGACAAGTCACGCCAATGTTCAGCGTCTCTAGAACTTCAATTGGCACTTTAAAAATTCAAGACAAACGCTTTTAGCGCCGCACGGCCGGCGAGCGGTAAAAATAACTTGGGACACTTAGAGCTCTCGGGGTGCATCCACTCCGGCCACATCAAACAGCGCCGTTGACTCAACTGACGGGGTTATTGGATAGACAAACTAACCACTACTACCCTTTTCACTTACCTGCACTTCACTGTCGAAGCTTTTGCTATTTAATTTCAAAAAGGATGACTTCACGCCTTTCTGTCTTGAATTTGATGTGTTCTAAATCTATTTCAAATCAAACAAGTGCATATAAACTAAAATTCTTTTATTTAGTTTGATTAGCCCACTTGCAAGTACTTAATAGCGGAAAGGTTGGAAGAGGTAGGAAAGTGTAGTACACTCCCACGTCTCACCAGTTATGTTCACGTCCCTCCCTGGAATGGAGGTGTAACTGAACTTGTAAATAAATTATATTTACCAAGAAATGAATAACTATTAGTATGATACTAAATAATAAATCGATATTAAATAATAAATCAAACCACAATCGCGTTTAAAGTAATAACGGTGATGTGGAACTCAAGCAGTCAGGTGTAAACATCGTTCACGTGCAAACCCCATAGGAAATATAACGCGGCGGAAGGTCTAACCAACTTTAATGAGCAAATAAACACACACATACATACAAGCACACACACGCCAACCTCAAACTGATAATAATTTAATGAAAAATCACAAAAGCTCAGAACTTTAATGATTAGAGCAAGAACAAAAGGAATATTACACGGATAATATTATCTTTAAAAGGCACCGTCTCCACCTCACTGACATGCCACTGCACCAGCGCTCTCCAGTTTCCAATTATATCTCGTTCTAGTTCAGCCAACTCATATAAAAGTTGCACACTTCGAACAACACGTGTCCTTAACTATAATCCTTGGAATACTTCATTCCAGGCTATAATCATTCGAAACTAATCCATATTAAAAACATTATATCTCAATAAAGCCCGAGTATTATTACCTCATAAGCAGGTAAGCTTACCGCTTTCGCATGTTTATTCTAATATCTTTTAACTAAAAATGTAAAATAGTTATTAGAATTAAATTTTAGAATGCCTCATGTTGAAACATGCATTATAAAAGTGATTCAAGAACATTCGAGTCACTTAATGTTGTATACCCAATGTCGAGAGGATTGAAATTATAACAAAGTTAGTCATACAAATTTACTTGTGAAGTCTTAGTAATTCTACCCGTGTGTTAGTCTGATTTTAGAACTGATTAATTACCAACTAACACTGTATAGAGAATGCGCCACATATACATATATGGTACAATAAGAACTATATAATTTTATTAACAAAAGCAGCTTATAAATGAAATAACTATACATTGACACAATTACATTAAACAATGCGCTATATTTTGAGAATATAGAATCAAATACGAGTAAACACACTAAATATTTCTTTTACGCGTAGTTTCGGTTTTTCGAAAATATTCTCCATATAACACTACCTCGTAAATACCAAACTTTGGACTTATGATGACAAGATAATTAGACATTTCTATTAATACCAATGTCGTCTTACTAGTGACAAAAAGTAAATGTTACAAAGCTTGAGTAGCTGTCAAGTGTCAATTTTTTCTACCAAAATTAGCAGATGCAGTCATAGATGTAGTCGTAGATGCAGTCATAGATGCAGTCGTAGATACAGTCGTAGATGCAGTCATAGATGCAGTCATAGATGCAGTCGTAGATGCAGTCGTAGATGCAGTCGTAGATGCAGTCGTAGATGCAGGCATAGTACTGTAAATGAAGTATATAACTGAAATGCCTCTCAAATCAGTAGCAGCGATCAATAGAATTCGATTGGGGGCTGTTAGTGAATAGTAATATACCATGAGTCAGTTTTGCCCCGGGCCCCACAATAACCAGATTTGCTAATTTTTCTTTCATTTGCATAGAGCCTCCTACAAAAAATATTTTTAGGGTTTCTACATCTCCCATTTTTTTTTGTTATATTTTTGTCTATTTTCAATGCTTGTATGAACGTTCGTATAATTTTATGAGAATTTCATAATATATTGCTACAATTAAAAATTGCTACAATATTCATTCAATTAATTAATTACCAGTTCATAATTATGATTCGATTGAGAAAAAGAAAATTTTGTGAACACTACAATAATTATCATGTATTTCATTGTCACCCTATAAAACATAGACCACTTGTCGTAATCAAAAAAGTTTAAATGAATACCATATCATCATAATAATAGATATTAAGCCTTCAAACGACATTCTTGGACTAACAAGTACATATAAATTCTCTTAACAAAATTATTGGGCTAATAAAAGCCTATTAGCCAAATTAACATTCACAACCATAGCCCACAGACACGTAAGAGATAGCATTGTGATAGCAGCATACAGTACGTTCCTTGTGATTAAAGGCAGCAAATGGAATCATATGGCGAACGGCCCCCCGCAGCGAGCGGTAATACGCCATCAGCGCCCTAACAGCCTTACCCTCGACTTAATTCCTGCCTCGGGCACTTAACGACAACGGCCAGATTCGCTAATACCACTTAAAAGAACGTTTTCTACCCACACATGTACATATATTGGCGTATTTCGATAGCGATTTTCAAAATTTTCATCGGCTCGTCGGTCTAGTGCATGCAGGCACGATTGCTAAGTTCAGTCTTCGGGTCGTGCAAAGTATTATGTATTGAGTTTTTCTAACTTAGAATTCCCAATAGTAGCCAGGAGTCTCGATTTGTGCGCGTTGTATGACACTAGACTTAACAAACGTTAACGGCTCCACAAATCTATAATAATGAGTAATGGAAAACAAGAGTTCTATTTTCCTCTGGCTAACCTTATAAGTAAATATAGGAGTGATGTAGTGTTATTCTAAACATGAATAATTGTGAATACTATAAATCTCACTCAGTCAAAAATTTCCGAAATCATCTTGCATGTATAAGTTGTATGATAAATGTAGAAGAATCACGTTATATATGTAAGCATATATAGAAATTTGATTCTCGGTGTTCTCTGCCCACCCTGTAAAGGATATAATGTAACGATGTAATAAAATAATATATTTATTGAATATTAATACAACAGAACATTCTTACCGTCGACTTATTGCCTATTAGAGACTTTTGAAAACGGCTTAACTTCATAATATCGTAACAGTTCATTAATATGCAAGCCTATCGGGCTCTATAAATAACTTATCTTTGAATCTATTAACATAATATTGTAGGTAGAACAAGCAAACATAAAATGTTATAGACATGAGAATGTTACGGACATTCTATAAATAAATTAATATAACCTAACATCGCACCTCTAATCCCCCAGGAGGTAAACAGAGGCGTGTAATACACTCCCACGTTCCACCAGTTACGTTTACGTCTCACTATGGAATAAGTGGTGAGCCTATTGCCATACACCCGACCGGTCACATATCCAGACTCTGAACCACTACTAGAGCTCGGCCACTAAGAATCCTAGAGTTTTGGGTTACAATTAAACATTTCGTATATCCACCTACCACTGCGCGTTTTGTTACAAATGGTATTTATAAATTAATGCATTCACGCACAATAGCATATATTTACTTTTTTGCCGATTATCTGTATGAAAGAATTAATACTGTTTTGTTCGATACAAAGCTACCGAGTACTCGAGCTTGCCAGGCGTTTCTTTTATTCCCACACACGTAGGAATGGCGTCAAAAGTATTTGTCTACAAATCCCCTCAAGTCCAGGAAGACGGTAAATGACTCCCTCAACAATAGCACGATCGCTACTACCTGCCAATCGATATTCAAAGGAAATTCTAAGGCGCCGATTCACTCAGTATGTATTCATGAAAATGGATTTCGTTATAACATAGAATATAAATTCAATGTTAAACCTTTATAATTTCTCCGTTGTGTGATATTAACCGTCTTATATTTCTGTTAAGAATAAAATGCATTTAACATAAAGACATTTCAATTAAACCATAAACAATAAACTGTAAATTAATTTTTTTTTAATAAATCATAAAAAATAAACCGTAAATATAAGTTTTATATTTTTGTATCAACACATATTTGGTCTAAAATAAATACAATAAATTTTAATAATAATTAGTTTTAATAATATTTAATCACGTTTACACTAACAAAATTAACTGCCTAACGAGTTGTACTAGCGCGTAGTATTTTCAATTATATTTTAGTCAAGCAAAATAACAACATGTCAAGTTGGGGGTGGCAACCAGAGAATTCCTATAAGTAAATCCATTCTACGTGAAATAGCCTAGGAGAGAATTGAATCCCCAGTGAACATCAATGTCCATTGCCTTTGCTTATCTGAACCCAGCAGCTGAAAACGAACGTTTTACTAATGCATTATTGCAATGAACCCGAACCATTGTTACACAAAGCACGGATTGATTTCTCTATTGAGACTAATCTTTTCCAATCCAATACTGTAATTGCAGCTTTTTTTATATTACAGGCAATGATAATAAGTATAATGCATAGTAACAATAATGATGATCTCATCATAACATCGCGCCTTTAGTTCCCCAAAGGAGTATGCAGAGCAGTTAGGTTCTCCCAGTTTTCACTAGGGATATGGAATACGTCATCTGTGATATGGGTTAAACATATTGCCATAAAACGGATAAAAATCCAAACTCAGTACTACATATTTCAAGATAGAAAAACCTAATATAATATTACGTTGCCCGACCCGGCGAACGATCCCAGAACCTTTTGCTTAGCAGTCACAATTGCAAGAACTAAGCAGAAGTTTAATAGTAATCTGTTACCGATATTATAGGTATGTTAAAAAGAGCTGTGTAATTGGTTTTAGGTAGTCTATTTGTGTAACCAATAAAAAGTTATCTATTTGGTTTTAAGACGATTTTTACTGTCTCTGAGGATAAATATGAATGGTTCGGATCTACGAGTAAGTAAGTACCTGTACACTCACATTCAGAGATGAGACATTTTAAAAATAACAGTATATGAAATGCAAAATACAAAATACCTATTTCCATTTTGTATTTAAATACTTTTTATAGAAACGCATTTTTTATTTTATTTAAAATACTTTTACGACACATTTTGTATTTGCAAAATGCAAAATACTTTTTGATAAGTTTTGTCAACAATACTTATCAACCACTATCAAAAATATCACTATGGGAACATTGAACTGAACTGTTTTGTTTTCGGGGCACTAAAATAAAAAACAGTGTGACGTATGTGACAAAGAGTTAAGTTTTAATTAACTTAAATGAGCAACAGTGTATTTGAGGGATTCAAAAGCTAAAAAAGCAATTTTGGTCTTCTTGAAATGTAATACCTGGCCTGCCTAGCTTTGCGCCGGTAGAAAGGCTTTTTTCTTATGGTGGCATGATTATGAGACCGCACAGAAGAAAGATGAGTGACAGTGTATTTGAACAAAATATTTTGTTGAAAGCTGTTAAGTAAATTTACTTAGATCACTTGTTTAAATAAAATAAAAAACACGAATAAAACAAAATTTAAAACTAAAGGTATTTTCTATTAATAAAGTACACGCGTATTTTAAAAATATGTATTTTGTATTTAGTATTTTAAATATAAAATGAAAAACTATTTTGTATTTGAAATAATAAAAAGTAACATCACGCCTGTAATCCCCGAAGAGGTAGGCAGAGGAACGTAGAACATTCCCACGTTTCACCAGTTACTTTTAAGTCCTACGATGGAATAGGTGGTGAGCCGTCGCCGTATACCGGGCACATATCCAGACTCCGAGCCACTACTAGAAAATCTAAATTAGAAAATTTATTAGTGCCAGACCTGGGAATTGAACCCAGAACCTCCCGTTCGGCAGTTGCACTTGCAACCAACACGACCAACGAGGGAGTCAATAAAAAAAAGAAAATAAGAAGAAATAAAAAAAAGAAAAGTATTTAAATACATTTTATAATCTATTTTGCACATCTCTACTCACATTAATTAAATGACATTAGTTTGCACAGATCCATTATGTTTCATGTTTAATACTAAAATAAGAAAAGCAGACTTCGATGAAAACTATACTTTCAAGCACTAAAAATAGTTTGTTCCTTAACTGTCTTACCGTTAGTTTATTTATAGTTACGTTACCTAAACACAAATGAGTCGTGAACGAGGAGCTTAGAATATAATCGCCCTAATAAATATGAAAAAGTAATTTTAAAAAGAAAACATCTCTATCTTATTTTTATACGGCATAGCGTATCAGCAAAATATCATGTTTCTCAGAAAATGAGGGAAGATTTCCTATGATTATTAAAGGTGGTGAGACACCGTCCATATGTCGACGGAGTTGACAATCTTTTTGACAGGCGGAGGCGCGCAACCGCGCCGCGGGGGACTACGTCGCTCTGACATTTTATTATTTTTATGCTAATTCGCCTATTCGATCCGACGTATAAATTGTAATTTGGCATCTCTTTTCAATTTGAAATATGTTTTTATTGGGCAAATAATAATAATCGTAATATTTATAACAATGAGAAGACTGTAACGAATGAAAACTTTTATTTATTATGTTTTAAAATGTAAACAGCAGTTTACACTTCATTATATAGATCATGTAACTCTTTATACGCAAATCGACTATAACAAGCCTCTTCGTATACTGCCGCCGTCAATAAAACATTAGTGCGACGCTCAACACGGACGAATAATTTTAATGATGCGCTGACAGATTATTTCAGAAAATTAAATTTAAGCTTGTCGGACACAGACCATAAAGTTTGTGCTTACAAATCTCTTTGTTATGACATCGTAACGAGACGATGTCCGTAACGCTGTAGAGTCGTCGCGATGACGTCACGATCCGCCATGTTTTATCATTTCGCGCCATAAACGCACCGTCGTCGTCGTCCGACGAAATATACAGAAACATTTTAATGTCAGTATCGAATACGCATCGCGGCATTTTATTACCAATAAATGTAACTGTACGAGTTTATACAGTAAATTAGATCTGGCGTTATTATGGCCCGCTATAATAATATCTTTATAAACAGTAAGTAATCAATAAAATTATTATGGTAAATAAATATTTACCAATTATATTTTATTTTATCGTCGATAATAAAGTATACAAACGGTTAAAAGCTATAATTTTTGTATTCCAAATACATACTGATGGCAATAGGGCAATAGGCTCACCACCTATTCGATAGTGGGACGTAAACGTCACTGGTGAAACGTGGAAATGTATTACACTTCTCTGCCTACCTCTTCGGGGATTACAGGTGTGATGTTACGTATTGAATATGCACGAAATGAAGTATTTCCGTAAGTTCATTATCCTCAACCTGTTTCGTCCAATGCTGGACATAAGCCTGTCCAACATCACGCCACTATTCTCCACCCACAAAAGTAAAAAAAGTATTCAGCTACATTTCATACAACATGTAAATCATACGATATAAGTTCTTTTTATTATACTTGTTACATATATATCTGAGCACTTTATTTTAATACCCATTAAATATATCTGAAGGAACGTACACAAATGTATCGACAAATACGTCCAAAGAACATTTTACATCACAGTTTTGTTACTAGGTATATCCATACCGAGACCTGTCGCGTTGACGCAAGTCACGCTGACTTTGTCAGCGTTCTCCGACGCGCACGTGTTCACGTGTTCGGGCGGCCCGTCACGTGGCCGCGCCGTCGAAGTTTCTAGAATAGGGTTTCTGTTTACTCGTAACTACACCCTATTGCCCAACACAACGTGCCCCGAAGCACTTCAAACCCACTGAAAACTTAGCCAATTCATACACCCACGTGATTTCAAAATGGAAATTATTGCACAACTCCGCGCTGGCTGCCTTTTTGTGTGCCACGTAAAGCTTCAGCTCGAAATGTTCCTTAATTGAAACATTTCTCAATTAGTTACGCTAACGAATTGGCTTCAACTGAAATCGTTTGTTTTTATGGCAGTTTATTTTGCTCTTTGGCAATCTGTTAATAACTTCTTATAAATAACGAAGTAGTCCATAGTAGAGCTAATATAACTTTATATTATATAACTGTACCAGTAATAATAGGAGCTAATTATATATAACAATTATATATAATACTACTGTTAACAATTATTATGTATATAAGAAACATGTCAGGGGTACTTACGGAAACATATATTTGGCAATCAGTACTCTCTACCGAGACTGTAAATGATTGGCGTGATTATGTAACAACAATGAAACATAATACAAAACACTCAGCTAATTGTGTTGTTTAAAAGCACAACAATACGCACACGCGAAAACAACATTTCGACAACAACAATAAATCAAAGTATTGATGTAGCTGTGATACATCGTCCTCAGTGTAGTGTAACATCATCTGCATTAGACAGACACTGACGAATGCAATAAGCTATTAATAACGCTAGTAGTATTGTAACATAACATCACGACTGTTTCGCCGAAGGGGTACAACCGAACACCAGTTATATTATACGTCCCATGTAATAGAGGTGTCCCTATTGCTACACACAGACACTTTATCAGACTTCATCTTACTATTGGGAAATTCGAAAAACCACGAATAATATTTGCTCAACCGGGATATCGAACGCAGGACATTTCAATCAGTTGCGCTTACAACCAGTAGATCAAGGAGATAGTCATTAATAATAATTAGAAATGGCATTAATAATGTGTAGTATGTACATACTCGTAGATTATATACTTCATACAGTACAATTATTTCACACACAAACAATTATCTAACTGTAACAGATTAGCAAACAAGTGTATAATACACAAAACAAAACGTCTGAAATGCGGTAGTGAATTACAGCGAAAGTTTGTAATTAACCAGCCGGCTGATGTAGTGCACTAACAGACATCAGTGTAATATGACAATAATAAATTTCGAGTGGTTTCCGTCAGCCAGCGCCGTGGCCCGAAGCGCGTTTCATTAAAAGACTCGATTAAACACTGCGCATTTATCATTTGCTAATTTAGCGGATGCACCGAGGATGGTACAATGGATATTGTAGCTTTCGAAGTGTCCAGTGATAATTGTCCTTATATTTCCTCAACGTCAATAATGCTATTGAAATTATGAACACCTGTGACGAAATACCATGTCGATGTTAGTCAGGATTAATATCCGTGGGTATTTTAAACGACGGGATGTGCAACGCGAATATTAGCGGGACGTGACCACCGCGTTACTGAGGTTACTGTTTACTGCTAGCTATTGATATCAAACTCTTGCCACTGCGTACGTGTGCCCAGCACAAAACGTGACGTCCCCTATGAATCGGTCATTAATCACGGATTAGCGTTCAAGCATGCCAGCTATTGCTCCATTAAAACTTCACGCGCAACTAATGAGGTCGTATCGCGTACACGAAAACGCATAAATCCAATGAAATATAACCATGCGAAATGCAGTGAGCGTTAAATGGGATCGAGTCAGTCAAATTGTCCACAATGCGATTATTTCATTAGTGGAAAGCTGGCCCCCGTAGCGCACAGCGCTCGCCGGCCTTCGTAGCACTGAAACACGTACCTCGCTACGGCCCTACGTAGGGGCTACGCACCTACGTAGCCCCTACTAATGTCCATTCTATTAATTATTCACACAGCTAAAAGCAGATATGTCGTAAGCCTGGCTAATTATTTAGCTAACATATACGTACACACGTTGTATATTAATTAAGACACAGAGTTTTCATTACATCTCATTAATTTTACATTATACAGAGTTACGTGAGGAGTTTATATTATAATCTCTTATATTTATCATAGATTACTTATTATACATGATCTCTTCAATTGAAAAAATTGAAAGTGTTAAAAAAACTACTAATTTTACATAGGTATTATAAATCTGATACAAGTATATAGATAGAAATGTGACTTTTATGTATACCACGTATATGTACTGACGTAAGTATTTGCCCACAGCCTTTCCCAAGTGCGTCGGCCGTCGCAACTGGACTCGGGCGGAACACGCAGCGTGCTGGCTCGCGCGCTGGACGTGTGGGCTCAGGCGTCCAGGCTCACCTTCACGGAGATCAACTCCGAGGAGGCTGACATCGTTGTCTCCTTTGCCAAGTAAGTGTATTTTTTTTATTGACAAATAAATTTTGAGTTGCTTTATTTCAGCAATATATAATTCAAATTTTTATAAAATAAATTATAAATAAAATAAATATAAATAAAATAAATATAAATAAAATAAATATAAATAAAATAAATATAAATAAAATAAATATAAATCTAGACTCATAAAAATCGCAAGAACCACACTTTAATCAAACCAAATACCTACTTCTATTAATGTCTTTGATGACTGTTAAAAATAAAATTCTTAAACCGCACAAAAGACTTTGTACCTAAGGAAACTCCAAATTTGTTTCTTGAACTATTGTGCTGATAATAAATAATAATCAACTGAGGATTTGGGGACACGTCCTATCCATTTTATGGGGATTTGCGATCGTCTCGTGCCAGGCATCGCAATGGGAGGCGCGCGAAATACGCCACGACGCCGACGCCGAAACGACGTTCAGTTTAAATTTTACCCAAACGCTCACACTAATACACTACAGTCTTCTACGAGTAATCTCACTACTGAATATTAAGCGTAGGACTTAATTTGTCCCATTGTAAGAGTAGTCTCATCGAATAATTAGTGTCTGTCTGTATGTATGTATACATATATTTTGTATACAAATAAATGATTATGATCGTGATTAAAATGTCTTCCACTACTTAAGATGCTTTATATATGTTTATATATATACATATATATCTAGGTTATGAATCATGAATGAATACATATAAATGTTGAATGAAAAGCTGTGTCGGGTACATCAGTTTAAAATAGCATAAAATAGTTTGCAACAGTGTGACAATGGTCAAACGTGAGAGTGTACAACCATCATATGCCTACGTCTTCGGAAATTACAGGCGTGATGTTACGTAGATCAAAGTTATAAAAATTTGTAACAGCATTGCAATTACGCCAACGCATGTATAATATTAAAGATGTTATACAAAAATGACTGCCTCGTTGGTCGTGGTGGGTACAAGTGCGACTGCCGATCGGGAGGTCCCGGGTTCGATTCCCGGGTCGAACACTACAAAATTTTCTAATTTAGATTTT
>DWDW01001137.1:0-12284 GCA_018245635.1 Mimoniades versicolor eupheme
ACCAGGAGTCCCACATACAAATCGAGCTCCCCTGAGTTCGATGGGATGCGTAAATGCATTTTCCTGACGAAAAAAAAAAAAGGTAAGGTGACATGTAATTCGAAAAAAGTGTGTAGTTAAATTGAACCCCAACTATGACCAAAATTTAGTAACATCACGCCTTTTATGGTGGTGGTGGTGGTGAAACTCTGACATATTCAGATTCTTAGCCACTACGAGAAAATCTAAATTAGAAAATTTTTGTAGTGATCGACCCGGAAATTGAACCCAGGACCTCCCGATCGGCAGTTGCACTTACAACCAACACGATCAACGAGGCAGTCAAAAAGTACCTGTTCATAATAAGCCCCGTTTGCAAAGTCGCAAATAATTTTACTGAAATTTCTCTCTTAGAAATTCTAGTTACCTAATAATAATCCGGTTAGGTGTATTAATTTACAACAATACTATTTTATATAACATTATCTAAAATGAAGACTGAATAATTTATTTTCAATTAATTACAAGACATAATGTTCATATGAAATTTAAATCCTATGTTACGCTGTGGCTTAATTAATTTAGGCATAGATTATATCATATCAATTACACAACATCAGGTACGATATTAACATATGTACCTACCTTCTTTGATAATAAAATACTGACAAAATTAGCGTTTAGAATGTTCTAGAGAGCGATTTCCATAGTGGTTCGCAAAAGGCGTTCGTGGTTATCAATATCGACTCGAGATCACTCAGGCGTTAAGAAGGCTGCCCTTTTCCGATCTTATTCAACAGTGCTCAAAACGGCAAACATTTCAACGGTACGTACCTACAGTATACACAGTTTTGATCATATACATTTATGCATTGTTTCACGTTTATTTCCTGATTGTTATCTTTTATATTTTTCAATTCGCAATTACAGAAAAATTTATATTTGTCAACTTCAATTATGCGTGAATTAATCCTCAAGAAACATGCTACAATAGCTAACAATTTAACAGAAAGTACGAAATCAACGCGATCTCAATAGTTACCCGTCAATTTTAAAGGATTTTTAAAAGGATTTCAGCAGCCGTGACGCCCTCTTTGTCAAATCGAACATGTAACTAGTCGAGCACTCGGGTGTTAAGAATGCCCGGTCAGAACTCTTTTCAACAGTATTAAAATGAATCTAACGTTTGTCATACACAACAGCACAAATAAAATTTATATTTATTTATAAAACAGATAATAAGAGGCATTTCTATCGTTGTAATATATTGGACATAGATTTTTTTCTAATTCTACATGTATGAAGTTATGTACAATCAACGGCTTTGCATGGATAGTTTGTATAAATGATTAAGATGGCATTTAAAAAGTGTAAAATAATGAATAAATTTGGTACATTTTTAAATAATATAAAACAAAGGGAAAATGTGAGACACACTGCGAAAATTGTTTGTACCATTAATGGACCTTATGCCGATCCAATCCGAAGTTGATTGAAGCCTTTTCAGTATGGAAATTTTATTCCTAAAGATATATTTCGTTTTGCTACAGATAAAGTCTATAACATTTGGTGAAATGAATATGGCATGTAAATAATTAAGACATGAATGAAATCAGGGCATTGAGCACAAAATATTTTTAGCTCATTTGAAGAAGTCTGAGTGAACAAGAAATCTTCATATATATGTAGGTGCTGTTCTTGTAGTTGTAGTTGGTGCACTTTTGTTGAGCTCTTGCTTATTGAAAAATATCTCAGATAATGTGTTGTAATTTTCTCTAGTATAACATTATTAAATCGAACTATTTTTAATAACATTCATAGAGGGTATTGAGAAATGTGTCACTTAATCACCATCCTTAACAGGCTGGCGAAATTCATCTTGATTCAGGAAGGAGATGTAGCGTGCATTGCGGTATTGGAATTATGTCATTTATTAAGAGCTTTTACCGCCGAGCGTAGCCATCCATTCTAATCTCCACTAATACCAGAACATAAGACTGAAGCAAGAAATTGACACAACGGCGGAAGTTAATGAAACGGGAAAAACTCAGCTGTAAAAGAATACCGTAAGAACATTGTGTAAGCCAACGTTATTGGAATATCGTAATAAATACAGCGGAAACCTTATTTAGTATGTCCGTTTACATGGGTACCCCTAGCAATTTGTTTTACTTTTAACTCACAATAAATAAGATAAGTGAATAGTTAACATAATACACACCCACATTTTTAATCGCTCATTCACTTAGATGTTTCAACAACTACGTCTAATATATCTCTTCAGCTCAAACTCCACTTTTGACAAAATTTCGTCTTTACTTTTGTCGTTTTCACCACTATCGCCTATACCAGAATTTTTCCAAACTTTCGTGTCGGTAGGAACGTTGTGGAGAAACAAAATATTTTGTGAACTGTTAATGTGGTAACTGCTTTATGGTGGTAGAACCCTCTGTGGTTCGACTCCGGCGGCACCACAGCCACACCTATTTCTGCCTTATAACAGCAACGTTAAGCGCTGCTGTGTTCTGGTTTGAAGGGTGTGGTAAGGTAAGTGCACACAAAACTCTGATGATATTTACATTGATTAATTCCTCGAAGACAATTATTACATCAAAGTACAAATGATTTTTCTCGTCCAGAGTGGCACGTTATGTTTAATATGGTTTCCAATGGTCTTAGATATTACGTTTTTCTCGTATGTACTAAACTTTATATTCCAAGCTAGATAGGTGTCATTAAAAATCTACTATTCCATATTTATTATAGTCCAAAATTCTTAATTTTGAATGAATACATTTTTGTTACTTGATTCGTTTTCTAAGTTATAGTTTTCATGAGTATTTAATGTCGTCAGTTTTAAAGAGTGTAATGAAAAAGCACAGTTTTATCCCAGGCTTAAAGTACCCAAGATAATTATGTTAATGTACATCATGTTACTCGTTACATGTATAATCTTTGTACTCGTAATCTCGCTTGTTTTCGCTGAAGTTGAACGATGAACTGACGAAGTATCTTAGCAACGCGGGCTGTCATTGATTTTAATACAGCTATGCGAAATACAATATGACGGTTGAAAATTGAACCGCATAGAGGCTTGTTTCTCTTGTAACATAGATGTGCTCTCGCTTATACGGTTCTCTCTTTCTATATTATACCTATGTATGCACACACATACTACCTATATGAATATTATTTAGTTGTGTGATTGAAAAATAGGAAAATGAATGAAATGGTCATGTTGATGGTGAGAATAGCCCATGAAAGAATGACAACTTTGTCATATCTACTTAGATATACTATATGAACGTTGACGGTTACAGGAGATCAAGGCTTACTAAAAGTCACCAAATAGGCCTGATGGAGAAGCCAGAACTATCCGAAACCGATGTGCATATAAAATTAAAACAGAGCGAGAGAGAGATGTATATAGAGATGAATGTAGAGGAAGTAGGTATATCAGATCTGTAAGAATAAAGATATTTGTTACTTGGCACTCTCTGCTTACAGGATAACGGACCTAACGTAAACATGTAATAATAATAATTCTCTGAAAAGACACCTGCGCAATAAATCACGATTAAAGGATGATGATGATAAAATACATACCTAAATAAAGTAAAATTTTAAAAAACCATTTAAAGTACGAAAGGTGAAGGATACTTACAATCCTGGAGCCACTACGGCTTCGAAGGCTGAGCCTCATCTTCCAGTCGCGCCTGGAAGCGTGGCCCCCCTCCGAACTGTAGGAGCGCTTGATAGGCAGCGACATGGTTCTCGTTTCACGGACACTCGTCAAACTAAACCACGGCGCACAAAACGCGTCTCTGTCGCGAAACAAAACCTCACTGGAGAGTCACCAATAACAGTATTCTTTTGTTTTCAACACACACGTAAAACTAAAGTGGGACTTAACCACGTGAAGTCAAACATAATAAACTCGAAACAGAACTACATATTTAAACAATTTGAAACATAAAAAAAGTCACTTAAAAAAAAAAAAACAAAAAATACGGACACTAATGAACAATCGAAGTGGGGTACGTAAACGGAAACGCGAACACGAACGTAGACAGGAAAATCTGAAACAAACAACAGGAAGTTAAAAAAATGGTTACCTATATATATACAGATATATGTAGGTTTGATGTCGAGATGTACGATAAAGACATATGTATCTTGGTATAGCATGCCATATTATTGTACAAGTAATGACCGTGAAGATACATATAGCATAGCTACCGTCTGGTATAGTTTCCTATAATGTATACTATAGCACAGTATAAACATATTATATATTATAGCTCCATTTGTGACGACCTTTATTCCTATACGTAGTTATGAAAAGGTAAATAATTTCAACTCGGTTCACTTCAATCATGTCTGAGATCGATCCCATCGAGCACACGCGCCATACTAGTAAAACTTCTTGTTGATTAATTATACAGCGGCAGAGAGATTTCTGCTACTTTATTTATATGAGATATATTATTGTAGCCATGGCGCAAAGATTTCATTACTGCTAGGGACCAAGTTTACCTCTGACGCATGGAATTGCGAGTAGCACCGCCATTTTCTTTGGTTGGATTAATAGTTCTGTAAACGCTTAAGTACGCAGTGCGAGATGGTTAACGATTATTTAATGCCCGCTCAATAAGAACCGACTTACGCCTTATTAAGTATATATTAACACAGTTTTGTCTCTCAGCTCTTGTTTTATTTGAATTTTACCAAAATTAACTAGTCAATATCGTTGTAAAGTAGGTACTATGATGCAGTAAGCTGAACCAATAATCAATCAATCAATCAATCAATCAATCAATCAATTGTGTAATCATAGTGCGAAAAGTATATTATACTGATCGTATATATATTCGGCATTACATAACAGAAAAAATTATGTATCAAAAACGAATTTTGTGCTATTTTCATTATCAATCTTAAAATTTCCTAACGCATGAAAATTTTTACCTTTTCAAGAATGAAGCTTCGTTTCAATGATAGGTATACATACAAAAAATTGTAGCAATAACATTCACATAACATCAGGAGCTAACTAGCTTATGTATTTAAATGTTTGGTATCAAAAAAAAATCGTTTAGAGTCTAAATTTAAATTGTCTAAACCTTAGACAATTTAAACTCTCTATAATAATATTAATAATATCACGTAACTTCACGCTTGTAATCCCCGAAGAGGTAGGCAGAAGAATGCAGAACACTCCCACGTTTTCACCGGTTACGTTTACGTCCCACTATGGAATAGGTGGTGAGCCTATTGCCGTACACCGTGCACATCGAGACTCCGAGTCACTACTAAAAAATCTAAATTAGAAAATTTAGTAGTGCCCGACCCGCTTAATATTGAATTTCATAATAATTACAATTTCATAATACTATAGTCCATACTACGTATTTGATAATATTTTTTTTATATTTGGTATGGTTAAAATAGTCTTTGAAATTGAGCTAAACAAAGAATGCTACCTGTACATACAATATAATACGAAATATGAAGGAAAGAAAAATATAATCCATGGATGGATATAGAAGTAACCTTGAGTTTGTTTACAGTGAAACTCGACCCGGCCGGTGTATAAATAAGCGATTTGTTATTTTGTATACATTTCAAATACATTGTGTAACTTTAATATTAAAATCAATTTCATATACATCCCAACCTGTCTGAAAATAACTCAAGTCCGTCGAGTATCGTAGGCAGATTTGAAAAAATATATATCAATAGGATACCTGAAGCTCACCGCACACCGAATTTTGTTCGATAATATGGTAGAGAAAAAATATGAATAAATGATAAAGAGAGAACCTTCTAGATATCTATATAATATCTGACTGTGTATAGATAAAATCCACCTACCTAACCACTTAAATCAAAAGATAGAATGAAAATATCTGAGTGACTATAGACGATTTCCACGCTTTACAAAACAAACGACGAATTTTAACTCTCAAATTTCAAATGTACCAGATGAACCAGATCCAAACACTACTTCAGACGTATAAAAATTTTTTAAAACATTAAAATACTGAAACCTACACATTTTGCACATTAAATTATTGCCGAAAATAACATCTTTTGTGTATAACTACATATATTATGTAGAACAAATATGTATAATATAAATGCATTCTGAAATTCATTGCCGCAAATTTTTGGATTAAATTGATTCCGATTAAACTTTTTGTCCAAACTTTCTTAAATTATTATAAAGGCATAAAGGCTTAAAGTCCTTATGTTCCGAGCTGCTCGATCGGCATATATTTCAAATTTCTTAGATAATATTTTGGAGGTCTTAATTGTGGTTAGCTTTTGATATTTTCTGTATGGAGCAATATGTACATCAACGCTTATATACTAAAAATATCGTATGTAATTCATTAGTTTCATATGTTCATTGTACAGTGAACTTCCAGTGAAATACAGATTTTATGTAAAAAGTTAATACTTTCATAGATTTATTTGTGACATATCCAATATACGGGATATCTTCAGGCGTCGCTTATTATGCGATATCCAAAGATATATTTCTAATATAATTATTATTAAATTTTCTGATAATAATTTTATGTCTGGTATCTGTACCTTTTTAAAAGCTTTTATTTAACTTGACTTGCATTTACGTGAAGATGGAATCTTGCAAGTTAAATTTGACCCAATTCCCGGTATCCGATTGAAAAGGATTTTACATACTGGTCCAGACCCGATGACAATCCATGTTTATGATAAGCATGACAAGATGCTGTTGCTAGGATAGGATCCAGACGAGGCAAGTCCTCAACGGTTAACAGTAGGTACATGAAATTTTGCGAACCCATTGGGGTATGGATGATAGTTATGAAAATGTTTATATATAAATTAATAACATTTGATAATTTAATTAATCGTAAATACGATGTGTACATGTACTTTTAGTGTCATAAAACGTTCGTTCCTTACTTCTTTTTATTAATGCATGAAACTGTTTTTATCGAAGCGTCTCTATGTGGTATTATTGGCCCAACGTCGGCAAAAAGGATTTTATCATTTTTACTAGTGTGTATTTTATCATTGTTACTAGTGGACTAGCCCCACCGTCAGTGTCCACGTCTCGGCACCTTACGTCATCACCGGTAGGACGCACTGCTCGAAGACTTCAAGCATTGTGGAATTGTCTATGTAAAGACCCGACGAAGCCTGCCGAATGCTGCCCAACCCAACCGAATCCTCCTATCAGGTATACAATAGGTATGTATTAGAAAATAATACGTTTATACTTATATTTTATTCTAATAAAGTATTAATGTTTTACATACGTATGTATAATGATCTGAAATTCTTGGAAAGTACTGATGAACTTCTTTTTTACTGGTCACTCAAACAATTAATATAGGCGTTTTACCTTATAATAAAACACTTATTAAATACTTTCCTTATTTGAAGCTCAGAAGTTTGAAATAGGCATTTTATGTAATTTTTATTGTTGTTATTAGAACATTATGAAGCCAGGTCTCTTACGCGGTAGGCAGAAAACACTGAGCACCAAATATCTCTATCCTTATAGATATGTTGTGCTTTCTATGGAATAATTTTTCTTTTTCTAAATATATGCTAGTTTCGGAGATTTTCAGATGGTATTTTTTTACACGTTGAATTTTTAAACAGCTGTAAGCAGAAAATCGCACAGTGTTCTCACCCAGTATATTTTAGATCAGTAGAAATTGATTATGTTACATCGAAAGGATTAAACAGCTTCGTCTTACCCATAGATTTACCGTATCATACATATCGAATGTAAAAACAGATGTAGCTGTGTTATATTTCTTCGTAATTAGATTACCTAAATAAAGCCAATTAAACTTTTAACTAAATTATACAGAGATTTTTGTATCTCATTCATTGAATATTATATTTCAAGTATTTATTTATAATAAACAGACTAAATTTATTATATGTTCCTATATCGGATTATTCAAAAATGACACTCTATATTAAATTCATTCTAATAACTAACTGATTAAATATGGTCAAAATGTTTTTTTCACATATCTATTTCTTTAGTTATATTAGCCCCATTCGCCGCAAATTCCCGCAAATTATAAACAGTTTTATCTGTATACGCGGAATGAGTTTTATTTTTAAATAAAATCTAACGACCGGCGTGAGTGAAGCTCAAAATTGGTATAGACAATATTTCAAACCGTTTTGAACATTTTAGCACATACGAGTTTACGCAACTTTTATTAATCATAAGATCTAGTACAAAATATGATTAAAATACCTTAGAGTAAATTGAAATAATACAAAATATATTGAGTACAATATGATTTTGGCTGTTACTTACTTTGCTGTAGAATATTATATTACACTAGCCTAGCGTCATTTATTGACACCCAACGAAGCGGTCGGACAGAAACATAAAATTCAAATCCATTTGGATTAGGATCAAGAATGAATAAAAGATTTTGACTTACACACTGACATTGAAAAAAGGTCGAATATAAATGTTTCGTTTACGTAAACCATGACTTATGACGTAAGTGCCTACTTTAGAGCTAGTTTTCCAGAACGTTTGATGCAAAAGTATCGAAATATGTGAGAAAACGATAAATAAAGAAACAGATAAAGATACACCATTTGATATTATGATTGTAAAACTAGAAACGTTCTCGCTAAAGGAAAGTATATTCTACCGAAGGGAATTATCACTGCAAAATTACTCTCCGAACGCTACAAGACCTAACTACTAACCCCTTTTTTACGATTCTCAATAGCTTACATTTATTGGGAGACTTACACAATATTATATACATATATTTCAGTAACAATACAACGCTGAAGTGGTAAGAAAGTTTTTATGTATATATATTTGCAATATATTATATATTATGAAAAAAAGAAAGAGGTTATTATTGTGATAAAATTTTCGAAATTTAATGTAGAATTATACGATTGCTTGAACCACAAGTGAAGAAATTCTCCCGTTTATTAACAAATAGCGTCACTAGTGTCTTCTAAGCCTGCGGCGTCACCGCAGTCATTAATGCCACATACATAGATACGAAATACGTGACACAATTAACATAATACAAAATACATAATACATGACACAAAAAACATAACATGACGATACGGGAAACTGTAGGCCGGGTCCTACCGAGGTACGAGTACATAAAATTCTACTATGAGGCATCTGTCTTTATAATAAATGACACGTTTATTACACCAAATGTGGCACAATAATGGAAATAAGAATAAAACACGAATGAGAAAGTTCAAAGGGATTATGAAACAACTCCAGGAACCGTACAGCCTAATAAGCAAAATAAACAGCAATTCAAAGCAAAAATCTTCCAGCGACGTCCAAATATGTAGTATACCTAAAAGTAATACAATTTTGCTCCTTGAAAAATTTTGATACCATGAAAATATATTTACATGTGCGATTTTATTTTACATAAGGATAACTTTTGCGACAATGCAAATTATTTTGAAAATGAAAACGTTGTGTTCTCTGTTGATTGCTTGGTAATTTTAAAGAAATTGAAATCAAAATGTCTTTAATATGAGTAAAAACGTTAGTCGAGAATGTAGTAAAAGCTTTCCACGTTTCTTCGAACAATTCACAGGGTAATTTGCATTCAGATGACTCGGGCCCTTTGGTACGTTTGCTATGGTAATTTCTGTGTGTATTCCAGACATATTATAATTAAACAATTTTAAATAACAAATTAACACCTCATTACTACATATATGTATGTCATCTCCTTTATTACTACACAGGTTTAATATGTTTTACATAATACTATGCAATTTTACACGGCCACTTAACTTTATTTACAAAATAATATTATGATTACCCACTACTTTTCTATTTCATTCGTAAATGATACTACATACAACCCTTATGTGTCTGTGAACATTGATGTAAAAAGTATTTCACGTAACTTTTGTCTATTCTCAAAGTTCGATGATGTTATACTAAGTTTGAGTAAGTGTGAAAAGTAGCCTAGGAGTATATCTCTATTAGGACCTTAAACTATTTCCTTGCAAAAAAACACATCAATTCGTCATTATGGGAAAGGACAAAGTAAAACTTTTTTATATGTGTATATAGGTACTAGTATATTTTATTAACAATTAAATGCTATGTTTATGTATGTATATGACTGAAATATACATAAGCATTACACTACTACCTAGTTGGTGTAGTGGTTGCAAGGGCGTCCACTGCGCAAGGGGTCCAAAGTTCGATTAACGGATCGGACAAAGTATCATTGGGTTAATCTAACTTCAAATTTCTCTTAGTAGCATAGAGTCCGGATTTGTGACCGGTGTATGGTAATAGCCTCACCTCCTATTCTATGGGACAATAAAATGAAAGTGGTAAAAAATGGGGGAACTATATTCCTTAGCGTACTCCTTAAAAAAAAATAAAGGAAATAAAAAATAGCTAATGCTTGTACTATATTACTGGTATTTTCACACTATTGACAACATACAAAATATATCAAGTATAGTATGAATAGCAATACACGGGGAAACTTTTAACGCTCCCTTTTGTCAGCCATTACACGAACGATCCACATGTATGTATGATTCGCAATATACATTAGCACGAATGAGGAGAATGACATAAATGGCGGTCCCGTATGTTTAAGAGGTTTATATTGAAACATTAACATTGAACAAGCGAGAGGCTATAAAATACACGGAACGATATCATATCAGCATGTTTACTGCACGCCATTAATTAATAGAAACTACACTCGTAAATCTTGAACTAAAAGTTTTACACTGTAGTACGTAGAATTTATACGTTTTGTCTTAATAATTTTACAAGGATTAGGAATTTAAGTGGGGATTTAAGGAGTTCTAAGCTCTATCTTGTGAGCTCAACCAAGTTCCCCTGTCCGTGTTGTACGTTGCTATACAACAGTCGAGACCGGCTGAGTGCGGTATTTGGCACTTCCTAGGAACAGCCACATTCCCTTGCCGACAATGGGGGGCAGGGCCGATGATTGGCGACACCGCGCTCTTCGACACTCGATTTTACAGCCCAGCGTGGCGATCAAGAGCAGTTGAATGATGCCAATCATCATAATGATAAAGAAATTTAAACGCCTACGGTTACACATCTACTTCACTCTCTGTAGCAGTGCGAAGATTGCTTGGGTCTTATTAGCAGACTAATTGGAGGAACGGAGTTTCATCCTTGTTAGGTAAAGGTTCTAGTTTTTCATATGAAATAATTTTTTATAGACGTCATTTGTTCATAAAACTTCATTACGAACTATACGAGATGAAATTAATAGCGATTCTAAATATCGTTCAATAAAAATTTTTAAAATACTTTTATTATTTGTTTAAATAGCCACATTGGAAATAAAATCAAGAAAATGTTAACAGAACACGTTTAGAACAAATATTTCAAAATAGAAGTAATAGCCGCTATTTTTTGTCAAATAAAATTACAACTTTGTAAATCTCACCATCTAAGTGGGCTCTGCTGATGTCGGATATATCAAATGAAATCTCTACGTGTGGTAGCTATTATTAGGAGACACTCAAATTTCAATCGAAAAAACAGTCAGCGTCAAAGCTCTGTTTTACATTCGAATATTGAAAGGGGATTTATGCATGTACATAAAATAAAGCTAATTAATAAAAGCACCTCTCGAATATCGGCTGTCATTTCAGTGTACATAATTGAATACACTCGGCGGATGAGATAAGAGGGGACAATTAATGTAATCACGTGTTCGACATCGATAAAATCCACGATGGTATCTGGTTAGAGCGATAACGGCTGACAATAGCTTTAACAATGCAGAAGTGTGTTTGTTTAATCTACTGATCTCGTTATGAAAACATTCTTGGTATTTGTAAATCATATGTTATTCTTTTGATAGATATGTGGGATCAGAGCATTATCACGTAAATAATTTTGAACCTTCAATACACTGTGATAATGTAACAGGTAACGCACACATAACGAGAAAAATACGAGTATATCAGATATATCCCGCGCGGCCTACGCTTGGTATTATATTGTTGCAAAATTGAAGGGCTGTTCATGGTTATCAATATGTAAGAATTTTCTACCGTATGAGCGTCATGAAGTTGGAGGACCGTTCCCTGCTTTGGGAAAGCTGACGACGACTGTTATATCGTTTTCAGGGTCGCGTGGGACATGCCTGAATATTCATTTCGAAGTAATCAATATTTCTCTATCTGGGGCGTAACTGATTGATTTGATTAGCAAGTAATTTCGTTGGTATTTGGCAAAATGGAATTGGCTTTTTACAACC